>QANT01001394.1:0-40509 GCA_003254885.1 Purshia tridentata | reverse complement strand
AACGGTATAGCGGAATGAAGTGCCCACCCCTATCATCGAGAACTTCCCTGATGCGGAACAAAGAAGCGGAACAAAGATGCGGAACAGAAGAATGCAGGAGAGGGGCCTACCCGGCCAGTGCAAAAGGGGACCATCCATTTGGGTGTGAATCCGTTTTTTGTCCATATTTTATTTGTAGGATAGAAAAATTTAACATCCAAATATTTTGTGGGAATTACTATTCAACAAGTGGTACGGAAGATATTAAACTATAACTGATGGGTATGGGATATTATTAGTAAAGACCATTAGGCCACCTTAACTGACAAACGCCTAGCAAATATAACTATTTATACATAGTCAACGAAAATTAAATTGTTTATATGATTACAAGTTTACAACTTGAGAAGAGACAAATGGGTGTTGTTAACAATGATTCCAAAAGTGCCTCAATGAACGAAATAATAGGAAATGAGGTGAATCAATATCCACAACTGGGTTTTCCTTGTCCTGAAGGTACTAGGGCATGGCAAATTTTACCCCTTTTTTTTTTTCATAATATCGTGCATCATTATTTTAGGTAATATATGTTATTACTTATTGCTTAACTTAATGTTAGTATAAGCAGAGTATGTGGTTAATTTCATTAAGTTTTTACTGACAGGTGAATTGCACACCTAGGCTACATGTTATGCACATGTTATGGCTATCAACTATAGTGTGGAGGTTCCACGATCCCATCACACACAATCAACCTGCCGATCAGTTTCGTGGGGCCCACCACTAAAGTACCAACATTAAAAAACCTTTACAGAAAGAAGTGAATTTTACTAACAAGTGAAGTGACAACTTTCCCACGTTTTTTTTATTGGTCAATCGCCATAAAGATTCCTATTTCCTGATTCCCACTACAAATCATATTATCAATTTAAAAAGACCGGAGATTAAATACGGATTAAATACGGATTAAATACGGATTGACGATGTGACTCTCTTGGAAATAAAAACCATAATACATAAATAAATAAAGAAGAATGATATCTATCTTCTTAATTCATTTTTTTTACCAATTTTTTTCTTTATTTTTATTCTTTCACAATGTATTTTATAATTCAAATTGTTTATATTTTAGATAATTATTTGAAGATTATTTTTACAAAAAATTAAATAAATCAAAACTTGTTTAATTATATAATTGTTACAAAAAATTAAATAAATCAAAATTTGATGACCTTTTCTTGTTTGTCCAGTTTGAGTCCCTGATGGAAGCGTCTTCAGACTCTGAGGTATCGAGTTTATTACTTGAGCAGCAAGTTAAGCAATCAAGAGATGGCCTTTTTTCTAACAAAAATATTCCTTGCTCGAAGAAGACCTGTCAATTGCATCGGTGGACTCGATCATTCCCCATCCCCCAATCTGGGCAGCAACAGCCAAGTCCTGATTGATGAGATGCAATTCCTCAGCACTGTAGAGATGCAGGGGTGGTGCACATTCTGGGAAATACTATAGCAAGAGCTGGGAGGAACTCTAAGTTTTTGAAGAAGTTAGCTGTTGATTATCTTTTTGCATTTCTTAGGAAAATTTGTAGGGAAGACAGTGCAATGTTCAACGTTCCTCATGAGAGTCTCTTGAATGTTGGCCAGGTTCTCTATGTATAACATTTCCATGGCATCATTAGCCATGAATCCTGTATGTGAAAACTGCTTCTTATCGGATCTTAGATCTAAGATTCATGATTTATATCTAAATTAATTGTCCAATTATTTTTGGTTTTTTTTTTTCTAATTTCAATGATGTCAGTCCACTAGATTCACAAATACAATTCGCACATGAGAAATGATGTCAACCCACACCACATAAAATGTGGGACCCATCAAAATCCATTGTGCTTATGGCATATTCGAACATGTATTGTTCAAACTCCATAAATTGACTCAAATGACTTAACCAACCATGGAATTAATATATATCAAGTGGGAGACCAAAAATGGCGTTTTATGCAATTCAATTATTAATACGAAGTATCAATTATATTAGGGATATCTAAGTTAAATTTCGTTTTAGTGTTTTATTACTCACCTGTAATTTTTTTTTCCTTTCAGGGAATCTTTGGTAGTTGATTTCTAAGTTTTATTGCTTACAATTGTCAAACTTCCATGCTATGTCCAAATTTTCAATGGAATTTGCTACGATGATTAATATATCAATTATATAAATCATGCGTGACTAATATTATAATCACCAATCATGCACCATCTTATGCAAATCAAACAACTACAATAGAAAAATTATAATAACAATTATATGTTAAAAGTATTTATAACTATAATCCTCATCTCAATCTCAAGTGTTACAATCATCAATTTTAAAAAATTCGTTTAATTTTGTTATACCTTATATATCTTTACAATTTCTTCAATAATAAAGTCAATAATCAGTTTGTAGCTACAAAGAATTAGATCATCAAATTAAATAAGTAAAACATAGTGAGCTCTACTCAGGAAATTTTCTTCTATTTTATTACTCAAACATGAATAAAAAACTATGATGCAAATGATGTCATCCCATGATAGAAAATTTGTAAGCATATAGCACTATTTTTTAATAAATTTTATAATATAAACGTGACAAAGATTGTGATGTTCGTAGAGAAAATCATACACCGTATAACTTACTTTAATAACAGTTCAAAATATATCAAAGAATTACAATTAAAAAATTTCACATTGTATTAGATATAATCGAATTGATGACTGTATTTTAGTTCTAATAATTTCTTTTACTTTTCAATTAAATATTCAATACATACGTATACGTATGTATTTCCAAACATAAATGAAAAGGATTTGTACCATATGGTGCTAATCCAAAACTCCATGAAAGGGAGTTGATGGTGTAGCAAACAAAATTTATACATATATGAATATGGCAAGGATAGGAATAGGACCACAAAAGGGAAAATTTTAAAAAAAGATGTGATATTAAGACTTTTTTTTGTAATTAAGAATGACACTGTTAATTTATTTCAATTAAAGACTCTATTTTTACTTACGGTTTCAGGATTTTTCGTTAACTCTAATCTCTGTTATAACACTCGTTAAAATTGATCANAATCAATTCTCCTAGTAGCTAGAAACTTGTGGAAATATCTAGAGACTAATCAATTCTCCAAGTTATCCAAGAGTTGGTGGACTTTTATCCAAGTTGCTAGAAGGATCCATCCATGGCTATAAAAGGAGGATGAGGCTTGGCATTTAAAAAAAATCAAGCAATTGAAGCAATCAAGGCCTTCTCAAGGTCTTCAACTCAAAGTGTGAGAGTTCACTAAGGGAGTTGTGTGTGAGAGGGCAAGGCTTGGGTAGAGTAATCTTCTAGTTGAGAGAGGGTGTACAAGGGGTGTATCCTATTGGGTACAAGGGCTCGGGTTTGGGATTAAACTCTTGAGTGTAATTCTTGTACAAGGTTATTTCTCTCATAGTGAAGGAAACTCTTCGTGGACGTTGGCAGGATTTTGCCGAACCACGTTAAATTCTTGGTGCTTTCTTGTTTTCTTTTATTGACTTGTGTATTTTATTCTTCCATCACATATTTGTCGTGGCGAGGGGATTTATTCCCAACAATGGCAAGGATAGGAATAGGACCACAAAAGGAAAAATTTTAAAAAAAGACGTGATATTAAGACTTTTTTTTGTAATTAAGAATGACACTGTTAATTTATTTCAATTAAAGACTCTATTTTTACTTACGGTTTCAGGATTTTCCGTTAACTCTAATCTCTGTTATAACACTCGTTAAAATTGATCATGTACCAAGCACTTTGACTAATTTTTAAGGATAAATGTGTCTATTTGTTTTAAAAATAATTGTAAAAAATAAAACTAAAATCATTTTAAGATAGAAAACAAAAACTAAAGAGATTAAAAAAGGTTAAATTAAACATATAAAAAAAAAAGTAAGAAGAGAGAGCATCTCCCTCCCCACCTCCGGCAGAGGCCGGCGATGGCCTCACTCTTTCCTCTCTCTGTAGCTCTATCTTTCTGTCTCTTCACTGTAACCCACCGCCGGAGAGGTGAGCTAGGGAGAACAGTGGCAGAATGCTGACAATCGAAGACTTCAATCGACGTCGTTTTGTTGAGAAGGGCAGGGCAGAAGAAGTAAGATTCAGTTCTGGTCTGGAAATTGTGGTTCGTCTAATTTCACAAAGAAACGGAACCAAACGAGACCCGATGTCCGTACGTACACTTGGTACTCCCTCTCTCATAATTCTCCAGCTAATTGCTGCTATTAATCGGCAATTAATACATAATTAAGATCTATGTTATTTTTAATGTACGTGCACAAACTAAGATGTATGTTGTTAATTTAAAAACATACTTATAAGTAGTTGACCTTTCTTGACATTATACGAAGTAGCAGTTCATTTTAATATTATTATTTCTTGATTCCTCCCCTCATTCAATTTTAGAAAATTGGTAAGACTTTAATTACTTTTTTCTTTTTGCTGGTAGTATATATAATAAAATAGTAATACATATACATGCATAAAAAGTAGAACAATTAATATATTGCAAACAAGTACAAATTATTGTTGCTATTGGAGTAACGTGAGTAACTCTTCTCTTTGTACGAAAAAAAAAGCTAAATTGTTGCAATTCAAGTACTCATTAGTATTTTCGTTATTAAATCATTATATTTGTTTCGATTTTGATAATGTACTTTATAAATTGTTGCGATTTTGATAATATACTTTACAAACTGTTTAGCGATTCAATTATGTATTTAACAAATTAATTACTACAACTGTAATGCTTTTTTAAATTGCAATAATTTGTAAAGTACAGGACCAAATTATATAAGGAAAGGACTGGAGATGCTATCACATAGTTGTATTTGGGTGTATATTAGAAATGAAGGTCGCAAATATAGAGTACAATTTTTGAAATATAAAACAAAAATTATTTTGGATATTTTTTTTTTCTGAGTTTGTACATAGTTGTTTTGCAGAAATGTATATTGAGAAATATTAAGTTTTCTATTTAGATTGCATAAAAATATAAAATATAAAATATAAAGTTAGGATTATTTTGTTCCTACTTTTCTCTAGGACAAATTTGCATCAACTTTGTAACTATTATTAAAAAAGGAAAATAAAAACATTAATGGAACTTTTTAAAATGGTAGTTGGATGGGGTCATATAGTTTATTTATTTAAAGGTTGAAGTGTTGCAAACTTGCAACTTGCAAGCAGAACAAAGTGGTAAGGTAACCATCGAAACATCATACACATCCGTCCATTAATGAATTGGCAGCGATTTTTACATGATTTATGATCGGAGATTATTTATGTGGTAGGTTTAAAAGAATAATCAATTTCGAATTAATTTGTTTATTGAATCGATATCGGTATTTAAAGTAAATTATCAAAATTAAAATAATTTGTAAAGTATATGACTAAAAACACAATAAATTTAACAATTTGATAAACGAAAATGCTAACATATCTTTAAAGTACGACGATTTATAAATTACAAATCAAAATTTTAACAATTGATGGGAATTGATCAATTAAAGAGAGTAGAATACAACATCATTTTTAATTTTTGCGTTAAGAGGAGAAACAGGCACTAACATAACTGATGGGAGTTGATCGACTAACAATTTAAGAGGCCCTGGATTCGGTGTGTTTGGGCTCTATTTTGGGGCGTTTGTTTCGATCTGGTTTTCACTTTCGAATGTATGGTGTTCTGTTCTTGTAATTCTGTTTGGTTTGCCTTGTCGGTTTTTGTTTAACGAAGTAGCTAATTTCCATGGCCAAAAAAAAAAAAAAAAAAGGATTTAAGAGGCCATGTATATCATAATATGTTAGGCATAAATAATATTCAACAACCTTATGTTGACACTTGCACGGCAAAAAAAAAAAGCCAAAAGCCAGCGCGGACAAAACAACACAACACCACAGAAATTGTGAAGAAAATGTCCACGGAAATCAATAGCAAAATAAAATTCCCAAGATATTCGCAATTATTAGATAAATTTGGTTGGTATGCAAGCAAGACTACAATTGGGATTTGGATTGCAAAGAATAAAATAAAGTTGATATATTAATAATTAATAATATATTGCCGCATTTTGAAAAATCCCAAGTTCCACACTAACACTAATTTTGTCTTATTTCGCAATAGTTTTTAGTTTATTTTAATTACATTAGTGAAATTCAAATCGGGTCAATTGAACTAAATAAATGGGTTTAGAAATCTCAAACTTAGGTAACATGGCTTGAACTCAAATATGAATTCTGTTGGTTTGATATTTTATTACGAAATCATTCAAATCCCATATTATTTCTCATCCCATATTATTAATGAGTTGATTTACAGAGTCGGGTAAACTTGAATCGATTCAGAGTCGGGTAACCCGACATTTTATAAGTTAGAATTGCGTTTAACAACGTACAGATCGAAAGTTAGTTGCTGTTCCAACCCACCCGAATTGCACACCTTACATGTTATACACGTACTATGGCTATAGTGTGGAGGTTCCACCAGATCCGACACACCCAATCTGCCAATCAGTTTCGCGGGGCCCACCACTAAGTACCAACATTAAAAAACCTTTACAGAAATGAGTTTTACTGACAAAACATAGTGATTCTATTTACTATTATTGGTCACTAACCACCATGATTCATATGTCCTGATTCTTACTACAAATTATTATTATTTTTTTAATTTCTACTACAAATTTGATCTTATATCATACTTAATACAATTACCCTTCTTAATTAATAATATTATCAATTTAAAAAGACACGAGATAACATTTAATACGGATCGACTGCTTAAGTCTAACAGTCCAATACAATATAAAAGCTAATTTAACAAATATGACGATGTGATTCTCTTGAAATTATGATACCAAAATACATAAAATAAATAAAATCGAACACCTCTTTCTCCCTCTTTCTTTGTCTCTTTTTGGTTCGCTCCCTCTATATTCTCTCTCCAATTAATGGAAGCGATGCTTTATGTGTAAACTCATTCCTTAAAGAAGATTGATAAAAGGCTTGCTGGTTTTTTTGCTTCTTTTTTTGGCCGAGGCTTTGTGTCTCACTAAATAAAACAGCCAAAACGGTCTCTGAACCTAGTTGTACAGAACAACTCTTTCTGCTTCAGGCTTCGTTTTCATGTGAAAAAACCGACTTGGTTTTGCTACTTTGCTCATATCTCTGGTTTAGTACATGGGGGTCTTCTTATTGATCTTGTGGCTGACACTGAGCCTCTCCACCAGCTGACCCCACCTGGGAATTCCAGTGACAAAGTAATAAGTATGAGCTCTGTCTTTCTTCTCATTACTTTTCTCTGTGAGCTGTTCTTGAGCTGTTATTTCCTCAATTGGGTCTCTGAGTTTTAGTGGGGTTTGTTCAATTTGTTTCATGCTTATGTTGGCACTGAGTTGAAGTATCAAGCTTTAAGTTTGTTTCATTTTCAGCTTGTCTTGGTAAGCGTCACCAAGGTTGAACCTTTGGTTCTGCTTCTTTCAACTCGTGGTGGGTGTCAATTTTTAAGCTCGGCTGGGTTATAGGGACTGATGTCAATTTTTACAACTGTCTTTGAATTGTCTCTTGTTGTTTCAATAAGATAGGCTTTTGAATTAAACATATCAGCCTAATTATCAGTTTTTGTTGTTTTCTTCTTTTCTATTCAGATTGTGTTGACGGGTTTCAATTCATAGTTCTATTGGAGATGGATTCCAAGTGAAGATCAGAATTTGAAGATCTGGTATTCAGTCATTTTTAGTGATCTCATATTGGTCTTCTTTGAGTATTCCTATTATTGGATTTGAATTTGAGGAGTGAGAGGGGATACCAAAAGGAATAGCTTTGTGAAAGCTTCAGAGTCATTTGAAATTGAGTTTCAATGGCTTCAAGAGTGGAGATTGATGAAGAAACTGATAACAACAAAGGCAGTATGTGGGTTTTGGATCAGAACCTTGACCAGCCCATGGATGACGAGGCGGGCAGGCTGAGAAATATGTACAGGGAAAAAGTATTCTCTCTCTCTCTCTCTCTCTCTTCCTATATATATATACATGTCAATCTACAGGAGTTCAGATGTAATTCCAACTTATATTTTCAATTTTAAAGGGTTTCAACTTATAAAATGACTTAAGCCTGTTAATATATTTTGTGTATATCTTAGGATGTTGGAAACGAATTTGTGGATTTCTTGTGTAGTTTTTGTTGGACATAACTCAATTTTAATGCTAACCACTGTAAAAGTGATAGCTATATGGGTTAAGTACTTGCTCGATATTAGTGGATTCTGAAGTAATGTATTCTTGATTGTCTTTGCTGATCCAATTTTCATTACTCCAGAAATTCTCACTGCTATTGCTTCTGCGGCTTGCCTTCCAAAGTCTTGGAGTGGTTTTTGGGGATTTGGGTACTTCGCCCCTGTATGTTTTCTACAATACTTTTCCTCGTGGTATTAAAGATCCAGAAGATGTGGTTGGAGCTCTTTCATTGATTATATACTCTCTTACTCTTATCCCGCTCCTCAAGTATGTATTTGTTGTTTGTAGAGCGAATGACAGTGGTCAAGGTAAACCAAACTCTATATGTGGATTTGCTACATAAAATGTCTGGTTCTTTATGGGATTGTAAATTGGATAAAGGACATGTTTACTATTACAGTTTACCATATGCTAGGATGATTATTCACTTTTGTGTCAACTTTTTAGTCAATGTTCTCAAACTGCATGCCTCTAAGAGTTGTATGGTAGTATCTGTTTTTGCTATCGAGGCACCATAAAGTTTTACTGAACTTGTGGTTTCTATGGTGCAGGTGGAACATTTGCTCTTTATTCATTGCTCTGTCGACATGCAAACATTAAAACTATTCCTAACCAACACCGGACTGATGAAGAGCTAACAACATATAGTCGTTCTAATTTCCATGAACAATCATATGCTGCAAAAACCAAGAAGTGGTTGGAGGGGCATGCATCCAGGAAGAATGCCCTTCTTCTTTTGGTCCTTGTTGGCACTTGTATGGTGATTGGAGATGGGATTCTTACTCCAGCTATATCTGGTACATATTCTTCTCTCTACAAGTCATGGATCCTAATCTGTCTCTGTATAATCCATCTATCTTTTTATCTTTTTATCCATCTGTTACATATTCCTTCATTCTAGAAGTACATATTCTTACTCCAGCTATATCTGGTACATATTCTTCTCACTACAAGTCATGGATCCTAGTCTGTCTCTGTATAATCCATCTATCCTTTTATCTTTTTATCTTTTTATCTTTTTATCTTTATATCTTTTTATCTTTTTATCTTTTTATCTATCTGTTACATATTCCTTCATTCTAGAAGTACATATTGCTGCATGCTTACACATACAAAACCAATCCTCCACGGTTCTCTCAACCTTACATAATCCAGTATTAGCATTTTTCGAGATGATAAGGAGTTTTTCCCCATAGGTGAAATACCATTTTTAGAAGTAATAGATGGTTGCCAGAGACAATTATTCCAATGATAGATAAAATAATTTGTAGAGCACAATTAAATTTACAGAATAAAACCCAATGAAAAATCATTTTCAATGTACTTCTCTTGTGTTGAGAAGCAGAAAAAAGATTGAAATGGGAAAAAAATGCAATGATTAATACTGGACCATAGAAGTATCTTTTTCTGATGGAAATGGAAAATTAAGAAAATAAAAGAGAGAAACAGGGCTGCAAAATTCATCCGTATCACCAATTTCATACTGCCATTCCACCATCAACATTGCCATTGCCACCAACATTTTTGTAGTCATCAACATCATGCCCAGAATTATTGTTCATTAAAAGCTTTTTTCCGATTTTTGTATCAGTTTCCCAAACACACCTACTTCTCTTGTTTGCATGGTTAGGGAAAGTAAAACTATGTTGCATTACTCAACTTATCTCAAGTCCCAACTCAGCCTTTGTTCCAAAACATTGGAGTTGGCTATGTCAGTTATTTTTTCCAAACCACATGGGGTTCTTAATATGAATTCTTTTTTTCACTGCTAAGCTTTATCAAAGTCGATACTCATCAATATTTCTTAAGTTAGAATTGTTTTTTTTTGTTCATTTTCATGATACAATGATTAATTATGCTTTCTTATCAGTTTTATCAGCTTCTGGCGGGATCAAAGTAAACAGCCCTGACATGAAAACTGGTACTGTAATTTTCCTTGGGATTAAATTTTTTATTCTATCTGATTCCTTGGCTCTGTAACTCTCTCATTCACTACTATTGAATTATGTCTTCAACTGATGCTTTTTTTGTTGTGGTACAGATTATGTTATACTTGTTGCCGTGGTAATATTAATAGGTTTGTTTAGCATGCAACACTACGGCACAGATAAAGTTGGTTGGCTCTTTGCTCCAGTTGTGCTGCTTTGGTTTCTCTTGATTGGAGGTATTGGCATATACAACATCTGGAAATATGACAGTACTGTATTGAGAGCTTTTTCACCCGTGTATATATATCGGTATTTTAAAAGGAATGGGAGAGATGGTTGGACTTCCCTTGGAGGTATCATGCTTAGTATAACAGGTAAAATTTCTGTATCCTAATTTCACTTTCCAACCCTCTTTAAGTTTCAGTAAAATCATACAATATCTGCTATTTTGGATTCTGATGACAAGTCATGAATTATTACAGGGACAGAAGCACTCTTTGCCGACCTTGCCCATTTTCCTGTTTCAGCTGTACAGATTGCTTTTACTGGAATTGTGTTTCCTTGCCTTCTTTTAGCCTATTCTGGACAAGCTGCATACCTTATGATAAATCATGATTCAAAACATGTATCTGAAGCATTTTATCGTTCTATTCCAGGTTTGTTCTAATCTCTAGTTTGCATTGAAAGGATGCCCGTGTGGTACATGAGATAACACATAAATGATTTTCTCAAAATTTATTTATGAAATATTTAATTCACAGATTCAAAAGGATAAATTATAAGATACAACAAAAATAAAAATAATAAAGGTATTTATGATTTGGATAATCAAGAAATCATTCATCTGTACAAGCCCATACAATTTGGTTCTCTCAAATTTTTTCACTGTACCATTCTCTATTGAATCACTAACAAAATCTGAGCAAATAGGGGAAACAAACTATATAATGGCTTATACAGCATATAGCATTGTTGTTCCAAAGATGCTAATTATTTCTTATACTGCAGAAAAAATATATTGGCCAGTCTTCATAATTGCGACTCTAGCTGCCATAGTTGCAAGTCAAGCGACTATATCTGCGACTTTTTCAATAATTAAGCAGGCTCTTGCACTTGGTTGTTTTCCTAGGGTCAAAGTTGTACATACATCAAAGAATTTCCTCGGCCAAATATATATTCCAGATATTAATTGGATCCTTATGGTTCTTTGCATTGCTGTGACTGCTGGATTCAAAAATAAAAGCCAAATTGGAAATGCTTATGGTAAGCTCACGTTTGTTATTAGAATTAATGGTCTTTGATCTTAAATTAGTTCCTGCTTGTTGTTTGTGAAATTTACTGATTATGAATTTCATACTAGTTCAAGTTCTGTCTTCCAAATCAAGCTTGCACTCAATTGCTTACTGTTTTATGTTACAACAGGGACAGCAGTTGTAGTAGTCATGCTGGCAACCACATTGCTCATGACTCTAATCATGATATTAGTGTGGCGCTGCCATTGGATTCTTGTTGTGCTATTCACGAGTTTGTCACTGCTTGTGGAAGGCACTTACTTTTCTGCCGTCCTCTTCAAGGTTGATCAAGGGGGATGGGTTCCTCTTGTCATTGCAGCTGCCTTTCTTGTCATCATGTATGTTTGGCATTTTGGTACATTGAAACGTTATGAATTTGAGATGCACAGTAAGGTTTCAATGGCATGGCTTCTTGGACTTGGCCCCAGTTTAGGACTAGTTCGGGTCCCTGGAATAGGACTTGTATACACTGAGCTTGCAAGTGGGGTGCCCCACATCTTTTCCCACTTCATTACCAACCTGCCTGCCATCCATTCTGTTGTTGTCTTTGTCTGTGTGAAGTATCTTCCGGTATACACTGTCCCAGAAGAAGAAAGATTCCTCGTAAAGAGGATTGGCCCCAAGAATTTTCACATGTTCCGTTGTGTTGCAAGATATGGTTATAGAGACCTCCACAAAAAAGATGATGACTTTGAGAAAAAGCTCTTCGATAACCTTTTCTTGTTTGTCCGGCTAGAGTCCATGATGGAAGGGTGTTCAGACTCAGATGAGTACAGTATATATGGCCAGCAAACTGAGAGGTCAAGAGAAGGCCTATTAAACAATAATGGCAACACAACTCAGTCCACTGTGGACCTTACTATCTCAACAGTAGACTCAATAGTGCCTGTTAAGTCCCCATTGACTGTAAACAATACTGTGAATTCATCTGGTCAGTTCAGCAGCCAGGCCGAGATTGATGAGCTAGAATTTATGAATAGTTGTAGAGACGCTGGGGTGGTGCATATACTTGGGAATACAGTAGTGAGAGCAAGGAGGGATTCCAAGTTCTACAAGAAGATAGCTGTTGATTATATATATGCATTTCTTAGAAAAGTATGCAGGGAGCACAGTGTAATCTTCAATGTTCCTCATGAGAGTCTATTGAATGTTGGACAGATTGTTTACGTGTAATTTTTCTGTGCTGATAATCAATCAAACTTGGATCACTCTTGTATCAAACTGTAAATGCCATTTTGTTTTCTCAATCTTTATGCAACTATAAAGCAGATAGTATCATATAAGGAGTGCAATGAAAAATTTCAGAAACGTAGAAAACCTCTGAGAAATGGGTTCAGTTTGTTTGTGGTATTCCTGTTGAATTTGGTACATATTTGCCTCTACCTTGGGATTGGGGAAATATAAATTGTGGTCTTTCTTTTGTTACCATCTTGTATGGGATAGTGTTTATATGTCTATTGTGTCTATCTCTTCTTTATCAAGTAACAAATCACTTTATAAGAGAAATAGACATTTAAACCGTCTCGTAAAAATTTTTTTCTTAATCAATTCCTGTTAAGTGTCAACTGATTTTTTGTACTTATATTGTATTTATATAAAAAGATTATTTTAGAATTAGGTAATTATAAATGAAATTCCAAAAAGAACATAGTTTTGGATATCTCTTTAATAAATAGTCTTCAATCTTTATCCACCCTCCCTATTAATAAAAGTATCTGTCGTCTAACAGACTAACACCCAGTTTGATTAAAGAAACTATATATATATCTTTTTTTTTCCTTTTTTTTTTTGGCCACACATTTATTTTCATATTTTTACGTAAAGTATACGTCGGGTGTTGTAGGGCTGTTATGGCTAATGGCTTCAACAGAGTGGGTTGTTTTGTTGTTTTTTTCGGGGTCTGAGGAGTTCTGGGTTTGTACTCTGTTGCCATTGAATAAATGAATTGAAGCACCAAATGCACGCAAGCTCTGGATTTGATACAAACAAACAAGACGAGCAAAAGTGAGAGATGGAGAAATAACACTAGGGAAAAATCAAAGAGCGCGCAAACGCGGGAATAGTAGGCCATGAAAAAAGTAGAGCTATGAGCCTATGATGGTGGTGCACCATAAATAGGCAAGGCATCAACCACCCTAATGCCTTCCCGAAAAATATGAGAGCAACACAAATTCATTCCCCAAATCCTCAACACACACTTGTCCAAAGCAAATACCAAGCAACATTTATCTGGGGTTGGAGAAGAAGTCAAAGAAAAACAAGTGCTGGTATATTGGAAACAAAAAATGCAGAGGTGAATTGATGCTAGGGGAAGAAAAAGAAGAAGAAGAACTCATTTGAACTGTTGACTTGCAATTGCCCACATTAAAAATGGCTGCTAATAATGGCCCCGACAAAAGAGGTGGCGTCTGGGTTTTGGATCAGGAGCTTGATCAGCCTATGGATGAGGAGGCTAAGAAGGTTAGAAATATGTACAATGAACAGGTGCTCTCTCTCTCTCTCACACTCATACCCTTCTTACTATATGTCAATTCTGAAGGCTTTGTATTTTTAATATCTGGGCACCCAATTGATTCTTTTGTTTATGCCTGACATAGCCTGAATATTTAAGATATCGTGTTATTTTCAAAGTGGCTTTGCTGATCGCTTTTTGTTTTTTCTTTCTCCAGAAATATTCAGCGGTGAAGGTTCTGCAGCTTGCATTTCAAAGCCTTGGTGTGGTCTATGGAGATTTGGGCACATCTCCTTTGTATGTTTTCTACAATACATTTCCTCATGGAATTCGCGACCCAGAGGATTTAATTGGAGCTTTATCTGTCATTATATATTCCCTCACTCTTATTCCACTCCTGAAGTATGTTTTTATTGTCTGTAGAGCAAATGACAATGGTCAAGGTAATTCAACTCAACCAATAATGTTACTTTATATTTAATCTCGTGTGTATTCTTTTCGAATTTATATCATGCATCCTTTTCCATTAGTTAAGTGATTTTCTTATGTAGTCTAATCTAAGCTAGTACACCATAACATGCGCATATAAGCCAGTATCTTCCCTCTCATGAGGCAAATTTTGCTATTTGATTATGGTGAGACACTTAGTTCTTGTAAACGTATACTCCTCATGGTTTCAGGTGGAACATTTGCACTTTATTCATTACTCTGTCGACATGCAAAAATAAAGACTGTTCCTAACCAAGACCAAACTGATGAGGAGCTAACAACATATAGTCGTTCTACATATGGTGAGCATTCATTTGCTGCAAAAACCAAGAGATGGTTGGAGGGGAATGCATCAATGCAGAACATACTTCTTATTCTTGTTCTGGTTGGCTGTTGCATGGTGATTGGGGATGGGATTCTGACTCCAGCCATATCAGGTATATATCTTCCTGTAGTAGGACCGACTTCTGTCTAACTATGTTCATAAATAATCTTCTTACAAATGCAAATCCTTTTCAAGATATTATATGCTAGTAGGTTAGAACAAAAGGGTAAATGAGACCATGCAACTATCAAATGGTATTAAATAAGTGATGGATTAAGCCGGGTTTAGCGGTTTACGCTTGTCTGTTAGATGACGAACCAGATTCAGCATCTTGTACAATAACATTGCACTGCCACTATTGGAGATCAGGAAAGTTGGTAGATTCAAAGAAACCAATTGGTGGTAATTATGGAGATACAGAGAGAATTATAAAGATAATTTTGTGGTCTATTAGTTACTTCTTGGAACAACTTTTCTTACTTTTAGAAGAGAAGGATAATAATATTTATCAAATTAATATCTTTAGTAATTAATTAGTAGCCGAAAAGATGGAGGAAAAAGAGCTGAGAACTTGTTGTCTCCAATGGTATTCTTGCTGCCATTAAAGTGAGAATAAAGATGCTTCTTCAGTTGAATATGTAGTCCACCTAGTGTAACCATCTCCATCTGCACACATGCTGGCATGCATGGTCACTTTTTCTTTGCACAAATATAGAAATGAAATGTGTTATTCATACCTCCAGAAATGTGACAAATTTTTGCATTGAGGCCTAAGATTTAACCATATCACATCCCTTGGAATCTTGGTAATGTATGAAATAAGTGAAACGTCATAGGCTTATGAGCTTTAAAAAAATTTCTTTTGGCTTCTAAGAGCTCTTTCTGAAAGATTGTATTGTAACTATAATGATTAATGTTTTCCATAAAGGTGAGTATGATTCTTTCTCAATTACATTGGTAACTGCTGAACGATATTCTATTTGATAATTATGCATAGTACTTAACCTTACTATCTTTAGCAGTGCTGTCAGCAGTTGGTGGGATCAATGATGGCCACTCCGAGATTAGTAATGGTATCTTCATGCTCCTACAAATAAAGATTTCTTTTATTTTCTTTGTCATGTCTGTAACTCAATCTATCAACTTTCCAAATCTAATTATATTTATGCTTTTTTTTAACAGAGGTAGTCGTGATTGTTGCTGTTGTTATACTGGTACTTTTGTTTATCATGCAACAATATGGTACAGACAGAGTTAGTTGGCTGTTTTCACCAATTGTACTCCTTTGGTTTCTCTTAATTGGAGGAATTGGCTTGTTCAACATTTGGAAACATGATAGTAGCATTTTAAAAGCTTTTTCACCTGTGTATGTGTATCGATATTTTAAGAGGGGAGGTATAAATGGGTGGTTATCTCTCGGAGGTATTATGCTTTGTATAAACGGTAAAAGTTATGTTATGCTTTTATGGTAGTTCATCCATTCTCCTTTTCTTGGTCTGTACTAATTTATTCATGGAGTTGGTGACCATAGTCTCTGAATACTGGTTCTGAACAATTACAGGTACAGAAACACTTTTTGCTGACCTATCCAATTTCCCACTACAATCCATACAGATTGCTTTCACATTAGTTGTATTTCCTTGCCTTCTTTTAGCCTACTCCGGTCAAGCTGCCTACCTCATGAAACATTTAGATCACGTGCTGATCGGTCCTTTTTATCGCTCTATTCCAGGTTCGTTTGATCTCAACAAGATATGATATGACATTTTTTTTGCCTGGGCACCTGTCCAATATGTATGAGATATCATATACTGGAGCAGTTCAATGATCAACTGCTAGTCCCTGGAGGGTTGATTTAGTTATGGACATAACCATTACCATCAGCATGTTTGAATGATGGAGTTGCTCTCATTATTGGAGACAAAGACTTTGCCCTCATTCATAAAAGGTTTAAAGAACTTTTCTTGGGCATGTTTAGTGGTGCAAACATACTCGCTTTGGACATTCCCTAAAACTTTGAGATTTAATTGAATAAAGATGGCATATTTTTCAGAAATGTTTTGGTAGGCTCCAGTTGTGAACTGGAAGCACTACTTCATCTATGTGGTCCATGTGGACTTGGTTTTTCACCACATTGCATTCTGTCAAGATAAAAAGGGAACATTCTCATGTTTAATTGTCAAAGAACACTCATAATTAAGTTGTTTGTTCATTCGTAATCCATGAAGAGAAGTTAGTAAGTTGGAATAGTTGCCACAATATTGCAAAAATTAGGAGATGATTCTGTCACTTTAATAAGAATGCTGTTGGTACTTGGAATTTACACTTCATGTAGAATTTCATAAATTACACGAAAGTATACATGAAAAATTTCATGTGATGTAGAAATTTGTTATTCAAGAAAATTCTTTTAAACTTTGCATACATTTTCAGAGCGGCATGAATCCCCCTATTTTTATGGAAATTTATTGCTGAAAGGTGCTACTTAATAAATTTTTTTTTTTTTTGCAGACAAAATATATTGGCCTGTGTTTGTTGTTGCAACTTTAGCTGCTATTGTTGCAAGTCAGGCCACCATAACTGCAACTTTTTCATTAATCAAGCAGGCCCTAGCACTTGGCTGTTTCCCAAGAGTCAAAGTTGTATATACATCAAGGAAATACCGTCACGAGATATATATTCCAGACATTAATTGGATTCTTATGATTCTCTGCATTTCCGTGACAGCTGGATTTAAAAATCAACACCAAATTGGGAATGCCGCTGGTAAGTTTATCCTCTTCTGAATATTGTGAAGTGTATTCGATCCATCTTCCTTGAACATTGCTAAAGCATGTCTGGTAGGAGAGTATGTGATTCGGTCAACGGCTTCAGCATATAATATACTGTCCAAACACTTTCCAAGCCCTAAAATTATTAATGTTTGTATATTTGAGTGTCTAATTATTAAACCATGCATGTCTGATATGATGTCAATGCCTCTCATCTTATATGCATACCATACATGGTAACATATAGATCCAGGTTTAGTCTCTATTTGGCTGCCAAAACCGTATGCAACTTATACTATTTCATACATAATTTTATGAAAGCCATGCCACTGCATAGAATTGAATTCAAATTTCTGTGTACTTATATCACTGCTCTCCTGTTTTTATCTATCTGAAATGATGCGGCTGTACACGAAATGTGCATTTCTCATGAGGTTAAGCCCATGTGTTATGAAAGTTGATGGTAAGACATCTACTTTATTTTGTATGAAAATTGTGTGAAACGTTAGTGAGAAAATAATTTTTCTCCTCATATCTTCTTAAAAAAAAAAAATCTCCTCATATCATACCATCTTCTCATTCTGTGGAAGCCCTATAGTAACACGTCCTATTCAGAGCATAAACCATAAACTTTTGAATGAGACTTCATCCTTTTCCTATTAATTTCTTTCATATCTACAACTTTTTTCTAAATATTTTTACCAATAGTATGTAGGCAGCGTGCCTAGTGGCTGTGATCAATAGCCATTGATCATGAGGTCTAAACTACAGATGATGATCATTCTTTGTTTCTACCCTTTTATGTCATTCTTTTTCTTTCTTTTTTTCCTCATCTGCTTCCAGCTACAACTGTTCTGCCTGAGTAAGGTCCGTAGATTAACGTGGAGCAGGTGAGTACTGGGTAAAATTCTAGGCAAATCTTGTTCACATTTCTCTTCTTAAACTTATTGTGTTTTGACTGTTACTTGTCATATCCCATACCAAGCTTCCTGTTTGAAATAAAGATTGGATCAACTTATGACATATTCTTACATGTTGCAATAGGGACGGCAGTCGTTATAGTCATGTTGGTAACCACATTTCTTGTGGTTTTAGTCATGATATTAGTGTGGCACTGCCATTGGATTCTTGTCCTTATCTTCGCTGGCTTATCATTGATAGTGGAGGGCACTTACTTTTCTGCTGTACTTCCTAAGGTCAGTCAAGGCGGGTGGGTTCCTCTTGTGATTGCGACAGCCTTCTTTATGGTCATGTATGTTTGGCATTATGGTACAGTAATACGCTATGAGAATGAGGTGCAGTGTAAGGTGTCAATGGCATGGATTCTTGGACTTGGTCCCAGTTTAGGACTGGTTCGGGTACCTGGGATAGGCCTTGTGTACTCTGAGCTTGCCAGTGGAGTTCCCCGCATTTTCACTCACTTTATCACCAACCTACCCGCCATCCATTCTGTAGTCATCTTTGTCTGTGTGAAGTACCTTCCTGTCTTCACAGTCCTAGAAGAAGAGCGGTTCCTAGTAAAGCGGATTGGACCGAAGAATTTCCATATGTTCCGTTGTGTTGTAAGATATGGCTATAAAGACGACCATAAAAAAGAGGATGATTTTGAGAAGAAGCTCTTTGACAGCCTTTTCACGTTTATCCGGCTCGAGTCCCTCATGGATGTGTCTGATGAGTCTGATGTATTTGAGTCTCCAACTACGAACCAATCAAGAGATTATGGCCTGTTTAGCAACAACAACAGCAACAGCATACCGGACTCCAATGACCTGTCAATTGCATCAGTGGACTCGATCGATATTGTGGTTAATGATGATTCTCCATTGCATGCAGGCCATACAATGACATCCTCCATTCCACGGAGCAGACAGGTCCAGAATAATGAGATAGAATTCTTGAACAACTGTAAAGATGCAGGGGTGGTGCACATACTGGGAAACACCGTAGTCAGAGCTAGAAGGGACTCTAGATTTTGCAAGAGGATAGCTGTTGATTACCTCTATGCATTTCTTAGGAAGATATGCAGAGGAAACAGTATATTGATCTATGTTCCTCGGGAGAGTCTCTTGAGTGTTGGCCAGACATACTATGTTTAACATGTATGTGTCTGACCAATATCAGATTTTTGCTAATTATGAATTACCAACTCCAAATCAGACATCACATGGAAACCCAACTCAAATTCAGCTTTAGGATGGCTGAACAATGCCTAATCTATAGTTTTGATTAGACTTGGTTTTGAGCCTGCATCTCAAGTTTTGATCCAACCACAGCCCTTTTTGTTTGTAGAAAAATACTTATTATGGATACTTAAACATTCAAAAAGATTACATCATAGAGCTATTGTAGTTCATTTTCTACTCAAACGTATACATCAAGAGATATATGCACATTGCACACTCTTGGAAAAATATGCGCCAAAGCCCACCTACTGTGCTAAAATAACCAACCTTGTCCAGATCATATTGTTTTAGTCTCTTACCAAAATCAGACCAAAAAATCTCATCTCCGTCTAAATCTGATCTGTTTGTTAGCTTATGGCATATTTTCAAAAGGTTATTCAAGACGGTAAAAAAATTTAATTTCCTGTCAACTGCCAATTTCATTTCACCTTAAATCAAAAGGGTGGGGGCTTTTATATGCAAAGCTTCTTTACATTCACAGTTTCACACCCAGACAAAAATTCGGCCCTCAATGACTGTCCTTTTCCCTGAATAAAGTAAAGAAAAAAGGCGTTTGAAAGACAAATGACACAAAACACGTGTTTCTTCTCTTTGCTTTGAGATATGGGCTCTGCTCATCTCTACCACTGTGTTATGCTTTAATGGGTACATAAAGGCTTCACCTGAACCCACTCTGTAAGCAGAAGGTAGAAAAAGCTAAACCCACCTGGCAATTCATTTTCCTTACACTTACAACCCAGTAAAAGACACTAGATTTTGTTTTTTTTTCTTTTATTTTACAAATTTTCTTATGTAAATTATATGTTGGGGTGTTTTTGGGCTGTTAGGCTTCAATGGAGTTCTGGGTTTTTCTTCATTTTTGATGTTGCAGTTTATTTCCATTGAATTGAGGTACCAAAACTATGCTCTGGATTTTGTCCATTCAACTTGCTCATTTTCTCTGTTAAATTTTGAATTGTAGGTAGTGGACTTGAATGATCTTTACTGTTTTAGATTTGATAAGCTTTTTAGTTGGGACTAATGTTTTTCAGTTAATTATCCTGATAATTTGCTAGCATCCAAAAGCAGAGTGTTCGGGTTGTAAACACTGATATCTATTTGGATTAGGTTGGGTTTGGGCTAAGTATGAATTTGTGGTTTTCAATATAGAGAGGAAGCTAAGACAAAACAGCCGAGGGATTGAGAAAAATCCACTGGAGAGGTGAATTGGTGGAAGAGAAAGAAGAATAATTTGAATTATTGAGTTGCATACAAGAATGGCTACATATGAAGACACTAATAACAAAGGTGGCGTGTGGGGTTTGGATCAGCAGCTTGATCAGCCCATGGATGAGGAGGCTAAGAGGCTTAGAAATATGTACATGGAAAAGGTACTCTCTCTCTCTCTCTCACTCTCATTTATTCTGAAGGCTTTAAATTTTTAATATCTGATCCCGTTGAGTTTTTTAATTCTTTTATTTATGCTTGGTTAATTTAGAGATAAGGGAAATGAAATTGTGCAAAGGAATGCATTCATTTTGATTTTAACTCTTTTATACTATGTTTGAAATGATTGCCAGATGTATAACGAATGTAGCCTGCCCATTCCAGGCATGACCTGAATACAATTAATAGATATTAAGATATTGTGTTATTTAAACTAGCTATGCTCTTGTTGCTGACCACTTTTTTTTTACCTTCAGAAATATTCAGCATTAATGCTTCTGCAGCTTTCATTTCAAAGCCTTGGGGTGGTCTATGGAGATTTAGGCACATCTCCTTTGTATGTTTTCTACAATACATTTCCTGATGGTATTGGCGACCCAGAGGATTTAATTGGAGCTTTATCTGTCATTATATATTCCCTCACTCTTATTCCACTCCTGAAGTATGTTTTTATTGTCTGCAGAGCAAATGACAATGGTCAAGGTAATTCATCTGAACCAATAAAGACTATAAAGTTACTTTATTTAGTGCCATATCTATAGTGCTGCTATATGCTTCAAATTTTTCTTGATTTTATTTCATCTTCTTTATGAATTGACATGGCCAGTAATGATCTTCTGTATCTAGTGTTGCCTGTAAAAACAAAAATAAACCATTGCTGAAACATATATATATATTTAACTTAAAACTCTTATGATCTAATGCATGGTGTGATTCAGACTCTTTTATGTGTTCTTTTTTTTTACTACTAACATTGCTTTACATTAAGTAATTTTCATTTTGTAGTTAGAATGATAGTATACCATAACATGTAGTATGCTAGTATCTTCCCTCTCAATGAGATAAATTTCCCTATTTTGATTCTGCCAACACACGGTTCCTGTAAACTTATCCTCTTCATGGTTGCAGGTGGAACTTTTGCTCTTTATTCATTACTCTGTCGACATGCAAAAATAAAGGCTATTCCCAACCAAGACCGAACGGATGAGGAGCTAACAACATATAGCCACTCTACATTTGGTGAGCATTCATTTGCTGCAAGAACCAAGAGATGGTTGGAGGGACATGCATCGATGAAGAACACACTTCTTATTCTTGTCCTGGTTGGCTCTTGCATGGTGATTGGGGATGGAGTTCTAACTCCCGCCATATCAGGTATACATCTTCATGGTAGAAATCATAGGATAAAATGTCATGTCATTAACTCAAAAAAAGTGGTAGGCGTACAGAGAAAATTTAGAGGCTCAAATAGCAATACCCATTGCCCCTTTTTTTGGGTAGGTAGGTTAAGAAGCGGAATTTTTGGGGCCAAAGTACATCAGAGATGATGCACTGATTGTAGATCGATTTGGCAGGTAATCCACAGGAGATGAACTCCAATCTAGAGGCCGGCAAGGTCGCTGGCCTCCCTTATGGCTCCAGTGGGGCAGGGTAGCCAACCGGTGATGATGGTGGGACCGGTTGGCAGGGTGGGTGGGAGGAGGGAGAGTAGGGGGTGGCTGGTGGCTTTTTGTTTTCTTTTATTCTATTGATGGTAAAACAGGAATTTTGAAAAAAATAAATTGAGTAGGGGTGTATTGAGCAATTGGGCGTATGAATAGCTGCACCCTTAAAGATTTCCTTAATGTTGCTGAGGTGAAATTTATTCTTTTTCAGTTCCTTTGGAAGCTGCTTAATCATATTCTATTTGATAAGTGTCAATAATACATAACCATACTATCTTTTGCAGTTCTGTCAGCAGTTGGTGGGATCAATGCGCGCCACTCTCAGATTAGTAATGGTATCTCCATGCTCCTGGATATAAAGATTTTCTTTCATTTGCTTCATCATGTTTGTAACTCAATGTATCAATTTTTCCAAATCTAATTGTAAGAACACTTTTGTTCTGCAGAGGTAGTCGTGCTTGTTGCTGTTGTTATACTGGTACTTTTGTTTACCATGCAACACCATGGCACAGATAAAGTTGGTTGGCTGTTTGCACCAATTGTGCTCCTTTGGTTTCTCTTAATTGGAGGAATTGGCATGTTCAACATATGGAAATATGATAGTAGCATTTTGAAAGCCTTTTCACCTGTGTATGTATATCGATTTTTTAAGAGGGGTGGAAAAGATGGGTGGACATCTCTCGGAGGTATTATGCTTAGTATAACAGGTAATAGTTCTGTCATGATGTTATGGCAATTGATCATTTTCCTTTTTCTGATCTATACTTTGAATATTTTTGAAATTTATGCGAGTTGATGACTTTAGTATCTGAAGACTAGTTGTGAACCCTTACAGGAACAGAAGCACTTTTCGCTGACCTTTCCCATTTCCCAGTCCCGTCCATACAGATTGCTTTCACATTTGTTGTATTTCCTTGCCTTCTTTTGGCTTACTCTGGTCAAGCTGCCTACCTCATGAAAAATTCTGACCGCGTATACGGTGCTTTTTACCATTCTATTCCAGGTTCGTCCAATCTCTTAACTATAAAATATATCATAAACATTTACGTTTAGGTGTTTAACTTTCTTTTTTGTGCCCAAACTGGTTCAAAGCAAATACTTGCTGCCATATGGTCAGAATACTGAGACATGATATAATGATGCATATGAAAACCAGTGTAAATGTAGTTTCCCTGAAACATGTGGTCACCGCAGAAACTTGTGTGGAAACGAATCAACAAGATATGAGCATAACACTTTTTCTTGCCTGGGCCCCAGCTCAATATGTATGAGATATCATGATAAGCCTGTTATTTAAGAAAATTCAGTGGCATGAAATGCCCATTTTTATGGTAATTTGTTACTGACAGATGGCGCTTAATCAATTTTGTAGACTGCATATATTGGCCGGTGTTTATTGTTGCAACTGCAGCTGCTGTTGTTGCCAGTCAGGCCACCATAACTGCAACTTTTTCATTAGTCAAGCAGGCCCTTGCACTTGGCTGTTTCCCAAGAGTCAAAGTTGTTCATACATCAAGGAAATACCGTCACCAGATATATATTCCAGACATTAATTGGATTGTTATGATTCTCTGCATTGCTGTGACAGCTGGGTTTAAAAATCAAAACCAAATTGGGAATGCTTCTGGTAAGTTTATCCGCTTCTGAATATTCTGAATTGTATATAAATTTTTTTTTTTTTTTCGGGGTGAAGAGTTCAGTCTTTTTTGAATACTAAAGCACATCTGGTAGGGGAGCATTTGATTCTGTCAGCTGTTTCAGCATATAATTGACTGCAGACATTTTCCATGCACTAAAAGTACTAATATTTGTATATCTTGAGGGTCTAAATATTAAGCCATACATGTCTATGATATCAATGGTCATTGAGCATGCCCAGTGGCTGTGATATCAATAGTCATGAGTATGAGGTCTATATTACAGAATCATTCTTTGTTTGTACCCTTGATGTCATTTTTTTCTTTTCTTTTCTGTTTTTTTGAGATTCCATCTACCTCTAGTTACAAGTGTTTTTCCTGAGTAGGTTCCATTGATTAATGTGAAGCAGGTGATTACGGGGTAATTCTAGGAAAATCTTGTTCACATTTCTGTTCTTAAACTTTTGTGTGGACAGTTACTTGTCACATCTCCTTCCGAGCTTCTTGGTTGAAATACAGATTGCATTGACTAATATTATCTTGCATGCTGCAACAGGGACTGCGGTTTGTATAGTCATGTTGGTAACCACATTGCTCATGATTTTAGTCATGATATTAGTGTGGCACTGCCATTGGATTCTCGTGCTGATCTTCACTGGCTTATCATTGGTAGTGGAGGGCACCTACTTTTCTGCTGTACTCCTGAAGGTCAATCAAGGTGGGTGGGTACCTCTTGTGATCTCAGCAGCCTTCTTTATCATTATGTATGTTTGGCATTATGGTACAGTAAAACTCTATGAGATTGAGGTGCACAGTAAGGTTTCAATGGCATGGATTCTTGGACTTGGTCCCAGTTTAGGACTGGTTCGGGTACCTGGGGTAGGCCTAGTGTACACTGAGCTAGCTAGTGGAGTGCCCCGCATCTTTTCTCACTTTATAACCAACCTACCTGCCATCCATTCTGTTGTTGTCTTTGTCTGCGTGAAGTACCTTCCTGTGTGCACAGTCCCAGAAGAGGAGCGGTTCCTTGTAAAGCGGATTGGACCCAAGAATTTCCACATGTTTCGTTGTGTTGCAAGATATGGCTATAAAGACATCCATAGAAAAGACGACGATTTTGAGAAAAAGCTCTTTGACAACCTTTTCTTGTTTGTTCGGGTTGAGTCCCTGATGGAAGCATCTTCAGACTCTGAGGTATCTAGTTTACTTGACCAGCCAACTAAGCAATCAAGAGATGGCATGTTTAGTAACAACAGCGATATGCCTTACTCCAATGAAGACCTGTCAATTGCATCAGTGGACTCGATCATTCCTGATGATTCTCCACCTGCAAACAATACTACAAGATCCTCCAATCTGGCAAGCAGCCTCGTCGAGATTGATGAGATGGAATTCCTGAACAACTGTAGAGATGCAGGGGTGGTGCACATACTGGGAAATACTGTAGTAAGAGCTAGGAGGAACTCTAAGTTTTGGAAGAAGATAGCTGTTGATTACCTGTTTGCACTTCTTAGGAAGATATGTAGGGAAGACAGTGCAATGTTCAACGTTCCTCATGAGAGTCTCTTAAATGTTGGGCAGGTATTCTATGTATAAGATTTCAATGGCATGACTAGAAAATGTAAAGGGTGCTGTTATTAGGACCCAACATTTTATTAAAAAATAATTTTTAATTCTATTTAAATTGACATTTAAGGACTTAAATATTTAGTTAAAATAAAATAAACTTGAACTTATACCCAATATTTTTCAATACCCAACATCAATTATCTACTCACATCTTCACTTAATTCTTTATCAAAACCCTAAACACAATATAACACTCTTCAAATTACTGCGAACAAGTTTAATATTGACGAATAAATAGTTAAAATATGGTTTAGGAGTCTTTAAATGATATATTTTCATTATTCCTTTGAGTTTTAATTGATTAAATGTTTATTTTCAAAAATTGAAATTGCAACATGTTCGGCAATAATGCACCGAACAAGTTATGAGTCATTCAGTAATAATGCACCAAACATAGTATTGTTCGTTTGGCCATAGACTACCGAACATTTGTGAACAACTTAATTTTGGTTGGTTGGAAAAAATAAAACCTAATAACACCTCATCTCAACTCATTATTTAAAAGGATAGTTTCCGAATTCCTACTTATGATATTTGTGAAATGATTTCGAACTCCAAATCAGAAATGGGAAATCAACACGAATTCAACTTTAGGAAAATACATTTTCAAATTTTCTCCTTGCGCTATTTCTTTCAGATCAATATTTTTGAAAACAAAACTCAGGGCTATAATATTCATGTCTACATTCTAGATATGTCCATGAGCTGTTTAAAGTGGTGATAACACTATAGGAGACTAGGAGACTAGGAGACTATACTAACTGTTATGGTGTATATAAATTGACAAATTGCCAAAGGATATCATTTCGTGAAAGCAAATGAAATCCCATTTTCCATTTAGTAGCTCGAAATGTACTCGTTCAAATATAGACGATGGTTCTCTTAACCAACTTAGAGTAAACATATGCTATTGAGAAAATGGTCCCAAGAAAACAATATACAAGTTTCAAAGTATCCTGCACAAAAACTAAGTCTTTATGTTCAGGCAACTAATTGTGCTTCTTCACTATCAGGGACTACAATGTCAAGCCTCATCATGGGCTTGTATTTCTCAGGGATCTGTGCACCTGCCTGCCAGCACACCTCTACCACTGCGGGAGCCTTTCCATAGAACTTCTTGAGTGCACCACCCCCCAATGGAGGCCCTTTGGGGTCTTGGACATGCCATACATAATTTGGAGGGAAAACTTCATCCACAGTAGCATCCTGCCAACCATGCTTCCCATCCCTCCATTGGTGCTTAAATTCCCCACAAAGCTTTGCATTGTGACCCCAAGGTCCCACATGAACCTCTGAGCAATACCCACATGCCTTCACAGTGTATTTCTTCATCAGCTTTGTCACTCCCAACTTAACAATTTCATATGCATCCATCGTCTCCTGTGCAATTTTAGGAAGATCTGATGGCAGTGGATGTGGAAACCGTCCACTAGCCCCATGTGTATCGAGATGAACAAGGGAAGACAGATTTGCAGCGCGCCATTGCTGAGGCTCGTCAACAAATCCACCACGATCAATCACTTTCTTTCCAATCATTCGGATGGGTTTCGTTCTACGACGTGAAGGGTACTCAGGTATGTCTACACCAGCTTGGATGCACAGCTCCACAACAGCTGGAATCCTGTCATATTGAAATCTAGTTTCATGTTTAATGCGTCGACCAAAAGGGTCATAGAGATGATATGCCTCAACGGGTACAAGTACATCATTGATGGAACCCCTGATCCATGAGTGGAAGCTTCGGCGCTTAGCATTGGTTGGACCAAGACAGTCCTGAATGAGATGACCTGACTGGGCCACATGAACCTCAGAGCATTCACTGCAGAGGAGCTTAAACAATTTAATGTTCCAAATTCTAACCTAACTTACTAAAAGGTTAGAACAGAACTATATACAACATATAACTAAAATATACTTACTTGCAACCATATACAGGAATAACATGCAACAGCTGCGCAAGGCCTTTAATTAAAATTTTCCAGGCATCCAGTACTTGATAAGCAACAGGAATTAGATCAGGGTCAAGTATTCCATTTTTTGGAGGCTCGAGGGGCTTCTCTATACCCTTTTCTGCAAGTTTTTTGTCCTCCTTTGAAGCCTGTTTGATCTTCTTTAGGGGCATAGGAAAGGGTTTCTTCTTTTTCTTAGGTAGTATAGGCGGAAGATCCACATTTTGGGGATATGCTTCTCGCTTCCTGAAAGTTGGTTCTACTCTAGGCTTCCTACTGGCAGAACAGATAGTTCCCAATATACTTCCGTGTTTAAGAAGTTTTTCATGCTCAAACTGCATTTTAAATAAAACTTAAGAGTGAGGATCAGGAGCAAACTCAAACTCACAACAAAATATAGGCATTTACAAATTAAGTAGGACGATATTCTTAAAGCTCCTTTACGGTCACAAAAATGGTAGCCTCAGGGAGTAACACCACAAGAAACACACACAAGAAACAAACTAATTTGTACTGAGAAACACAATGTCATATCTATGGGAATATATTGATACCTTTTCTTCCCTTTTCTTTGTGTTTATATATTTCATTTGCAGTCTTAAATGCAAACAAATGATTCTGCCTCAGTTTTGGGTAACCAACCTTGGTGAAGTCACAAAGTTGAGCACTGGCCAAACCAATGCACCAACCTCATTGAAAACCAACAAAAGTACCATTATAAGTTTACAGTTTTCAGACTTTTCTAAACACTTCCAGGAGACAGAAAATCACTAGGACCCCAAGTAATGCTGAAATGCACCACATCATGGTGAATTATATATGCTAATCACCTTAAATCATCTTTGACACGCAAATCCTCTGTCAAGGCATTTCAATAGTCCCATCTCACATCAAGACCATAAAGAATTTAAAAGATTATGGATGAATTTATTCATTGACATCCTGCAGATGGCAACTGGAAGATCCTCACTGAGTCATGTACCTCTTAGATGATCCAGAAATGGAACAACATTGGCCAGTCTGTTAATGGATATTCACATCCAAACGTGCCACATTATATAATCAGGAATTATTTGGCTCTAACATGAGCTTGTGTACCAAAAGCTCAACTAAGACAGATGATAGCAACTGCTGAGGAACTGGATGGGGTTCTTGCAAAATAATTAGCCAGACACATACTTGTAGTTCCACTATTTACAAACAGACAGAGAAAGAGAGAATAAAACCTTCAACCCAAGATTATATGATCTTGCAGCTGACAATTGAGGCCGCTTGAACTCAATGGTACTGAGGCAAGCACCTACAGAATTAAGCAAATCAGTACGTGTTCTGTAAATTTGTTTCTATAAATACAAGCTTAAAGATAGAAAAAAAGAACCCGATCACCTTTCGGAGATGGTTCCCAAAAAGCGAGGGATACTGTTGGGGGCTTCTGGAACATCTATCTATGTTATTATGCCCAGAGTCAGTTGTCTCCTGGTAAAAAAACCAAGTACCACAAACATAGTGTGAAAATCAGAGATAATGTTTAACCCTTTAACAGATGGGTATAGCTTTTAATTGCAGGACCAATTACCCATGCTCTCATTTCAAGGCCAAAATGTACTATTTGAGCAATATTGTTACCGGGTTACCGACAATATGAACTAGAAATAGGAAGAACAGAGTTTTCGACGAAAAAGGAATCCAGAGGCCAAAGCTAATGCAAATGTTGTTGCTTCCTCCACACCCAGAATGCCCAAAATCCTGCAGCAACTAAATCAGGAAGACAATAGATGCTGCTTCTCACACACTCACATGGTAAGAATTTCAGTGCAAACCTAATTAGTGGCAAATATCTTTTGGAATCTTTTCTACAGAAACGATCCCATTACTACTGGATGGGTCCTATGAGGTTTTTTCTCAAACATGCTGTGCGCGCTAAAAAAAAAAACCAGAGAACCGGCTGAACACAACCCAGCACAGCCCAACAAACCCAACACAACCCAATTCTCAATTATGACACAGTTAAGTATACAGAACTAGAATAGCTCACCTTACGAGTTCGTTTTGGAGTTAGCAAACACTGATTGCTGAACCACTGCGAGCACTCTAAGAATACAACAGCAGGTAGCTTGGTAAAGAGTTTGGTGGGTGGATATAATCAGAGTATTACGTGTTAAATTAAGAGCATTATAGCACCATCATCTTCATCTCTTATGGAAGGACATGGTTGTCAACATAATATCTACTTGAGGGTAAAGCTAGAAAGCCTAGAAGGAAACTTTTTCCCTACATTTGCTTCTCAACCTATAAAGCATCATTTTATTAGACAGAGTAACTTTGTTTTTAATGAAATCTAGTGTATAATTTCGTGTAAATTATTAAAAAATAATTAGGAAAACAATAATGTTATTCTGATCATATTTTTATACTATATTTGTTGTACCATCTTACATGTCATTATTTTACTGGCACGGTATTTTTTTATATTTAGAATTTTTATTTTTATTTTTTTTAGTGTCCAATGTATGAATGTTATGTAGATTGCTACATAAGATAGTATAAAATTATGGTATAAAAATATTGTAAGTATAGTATTGTTGTTATAAAAAACTGTTGAGATTGCATAACTGGAAGTCTAGAAATATGAAATGTGAGCAATTGTTAGGTTGCCCAGTTAAAAAGATCGTAAAATATCTACAATATACATAAGTTTGATTATTCATCCTCAAATATAAAAATATATATATAAAATAGAAAACAAATAAAAAAGATTCATTTTCTAGATTATTTTCGTAAAAACTTAATAGGCGCCAAAGTTTTTCGTCAAATTGATCCCAAAGCCCAATTCAAATAAATAAAATGTTATTATTTTAGTTTTTCCTTTAACATTCTTTTTTTATCTTTGTGTTTGTGATTTGGGAAGAAACTTGGAGTTTGAGACTTTTCTCAACATATTGAATTATGAAGATGAATATCATTAAAGTATTAAACCAATAATTAATAGTCGGATTTAAGAGTAAATATATGAGGGTCCTACTCCAATATTACAAAGAAACGAATACTGTAGCATATCATATCAATTAGTACAGGTGGGGATGTAAAACACTAAAACGGGTCGAGCTGAGCTGGCCCGAACCTGCAATTTCCAACTTTAAATTGGGCCGGGCCAAGTTTGGCTAATTGTAGAGAAGCCACCACGGCACCACCTTCATTTTTGAGAGGATAGATATCACATCACGACCACGTAATCTAAGCCATGCATGCATTCCACACGTAAAGATTGCACATTATAATGAAGATTCAACAACCACCGGAAGTTGCAACTCCACTTTTTCCATAGAAAAATGCTTGCCTTGTGACCCGTACAATTGGTACAAAGAAACTTCCTCATTGTGCATTTATAATTTATTGACTTGAAAGTGGTGAAACTTACCAAATTAAAGTGTTAGAAACTGAAAAAATTATATTTCTCTACTTTTCTTTTTATTTTCAAAAATCTGTCCTCCGTCCTTCCATTAATCGAGTCTCCCACTTCCACTCCACATGACCAAAACTCAACTGGAATTTCTTCATCAAAACACCAAACCTTATGTCACATTGAATGCGATATTGACACAAGTACCAAAAGCAAAGTTTGTATTTACTATGAACACAAACAAAAGATTTACAGATATAAACCAATTATTCCTTTTTATGCACCAATACACAATCAATCTGTTCAAGTAATGTTTACAACGGGAGCCCTTCTCCCTACTCATATATAATACACACAACCTATATGAAGTATAAATAGATTTTTATAATCAGCTCGGAAAAAGCTAATATTGCATGAGGGAATCATCAATCACCGCTACTTGGGTAGCTGGTTCGGTTGTTGATGACCTTGTGGTTTAGTTTTGCAAGCTGCAGTCATCACACGCAGGCGTCTAGCAATTTCCGTAAAAGATGGGCGGACAGTAGGATCAGGGGCCCAGCATTGCTCCATTAGCAGCTTCCATTCAGAATCACAATAGCTTGGCACATGTGGCCTCAATGTGTTATTCACAATGCCTCCTGCAAGAAAGAAAGAAGGGGAACCAAAATTAAGTGCAATTTCCAGCATTTCTTTCTCTAAACTCGATTGCATACACAAAAATCAACAGGTGGGCAATGAGCACATGCAAAACCAGCAGGAATAGTGGTCATTGCTAAGAATAGTTGTCTTAACAAGTGCTCTTTGTGGATCAATAAGTTTTAGCTCCCCAAGAAATCAGATAGTGTAAGGGTTACAGTGAGGAATATCCATCGGTGCACACAAGTCCAAAACCAATTTCAGCCACAAATAATGAACTTCACACATTTGTTCTGAACACATATATATTTCATATAGAATTGACTTCAAGTTTTTATCTTAAGACCATATACAATTTGCTAGACTCAAGTTTAACATTACTTCCTGGTTTTGAAATATTTGAAGTTAGAAATCTATGACAAAAGCAAACATCTGTTCTCTGTAAAGATTAATATGATGCACAAGTTAGCCCAACCGACACTCAACTGAATCTGCCAATCTACTGTAACCCAGAAGTAAACATTAGAAAAGGTATTGTTGCTTAACAACAGAAAAAATATAGTAAATATTCAAATAAAAAACCAACCAGGGAAGGACCCAAGCATCAAATTCTTGAGAGAGTTATGCTCTTGGATGCAGGTTCAGCATTTTAAGCAAAAGTAATAGATCTTAAATGTGCTTGAACATTGGACTGAAGCCCAAGAGACATCATGAAGAGAGAGGTTGGTACACACCTATGATTGCTCCATAATGCATATTGGCATAAGGCTCCTCACAAGTAAGAATCTCCCATAAGACAATACCAAAGGAGAATACATCAACCTGCCAACAGGTATAAACTATAAAGTGGCAAAATTACATGCATCAACATATGGAAAAAGAGTGGCTAAAATAAATGAGGACTGAAAACCACAAGAAGCTCCTTTTTTTTTTCATAGGAACCACAAAAAGCACTAAGTTTCATGCTTTCAAATAAAGGAGAAAACACTGGATAACTCTTTTTCTTCTTTTGGCCTCAGATATGTATTGCTAATACTATTTTGAACACACACGTAAACAAGAACTGTATCATCCTAAAAGACCACAAGAAACAGATTTAAGAAAGTCCGCTTCTGTTGGATTTTATACTATATAATTCTAATGATTATTGCACACCATCCAGTAAAGTTGGTTAATAATTTTCCCTGTATGAATTAGAGTATATACGGCCTGTGATTTTAAACTAACATATTCCAATTTCTCTTTAAGTGCATTAAAGAAACAATCAGCTGAATGGTGGGCTAGTTATATTCTTCTGCCAATCTGCACAAGAAATTAACTGTAGCATCCTACCTTTTCAGAAACCTTACTACTGCCACCATTAAGAAGCTCTGGAGCCATCCAAGGAAGGGTTCCCCTCACACCACCAGTAACTAAGGTATTTCTTTTGATTTTTGACAATCCAAAATCTCCAACCTGCAAAAGTAAGCATTTCCTGCTAAATATTTGTTTGATTTGGAACATAATAACTGTTCAGTAAAGAATAAACGACAGTAAAAGGCAATCCAATCAGCAAGATTCTGTCATAATTTTCTAATCAACTATAGGATCTTACAAAGACAGCAATAATTACACAAATACCTTGCAAATGGGTCGTAAAGGGTCTTTCAAGTTAACTAGCAAATTGTCACATTTCAAATCAAAGTGCACTATATTTTTTGAATGCAGATATTCCATTCCAAATGCTGCATCCATAGCAATAATGAGCCGCTTACGACGATCAAGATGCCTGAAAATTCAACAAATGAATAGATGAAGAAGATTGGAGAGAGCACTCAAAAGATTGCATTTTTCACATAACTAAAGATAGAGATATTACCTCTCCTTGCTAATTAAAACATGCCTCAGAGATCCATTCACCATGAACTCCGCCACAGTGGCTAGTGTTCCTCCTGGTCCATCTTGCACCACACCATAAAATGCCACCACATTGGGATGGTGGAGCTTCGAAAGAATTTCAGCTTCATGCCAGAACTCAACAGTCTGGAAATAAATAAATAAGTAAACAAATAAAGAGGATTATTGATAGTTATATGACTACTGATTAATGAGCACAATGCTGCAGGTGAAGGCTACCCTCCAGCAGCCAGCACCCAGAGGTTATCGCAAATATCTGAAACCACCCCAAGACTTGGAAATGGAGAGATCACAGCCATCTAACATTTAAATTATTGATGATTTATAGCCTTCTTTTCTAAATCTCATAATAGAGATATTCTTTGCCTTTAGACTTAACAATCATAGTTGCAACCTCACATGCCTCAGTCTGACACTGTGCTTAGTGAATTATTGAGCAAGAGAACAATCTGTTCAGACTCACCAATCTTTCTTGCTCTGATGAGCGCCCTGTGAAACAGCTCTTTTTTATTCGCTTAATGGCAACATCTGTACCCCTCCATTTTCCATGATAAACAGTGCCAAATGTGCCAGAACCCAATTCCTTAAGCTCTTCAAGATCTTCATTTTTTATGATCTGCAATGAATTAATAAATATAGCCAACAATATAATTAATACAAGCTTCATAAATTTCCATTGCAGCAAAAGGTACATATGATAATCAAATGGGAAAAATGCATACACGTCATCCAATGTCATGGCATTCATTGCAAGATGGTCCATCAAACACTTTCGATGTCTATAAGTTGAAACATTTTGATACATAACAAATTACTTGCACTCTTTCAAAGCATAGCAGAAAAAAGAAAAAAAAAAATAGTTCTGGGTAACAAGGATCTATGTAGCATAGACACAGGAAACGGGTTATATGTGCTATATTCTTTTTACATTATGATTTCGGTCCAGATAGTTGTACACTATGAGTTGGAAGGGTGCAAGCAATGGTAGAGGCAAAGAAGAAGTTTGGAGCTAAGTTGGTGATGGCAGTGCCATGGTAGTGGAATTCTGGTTTCCATGATGGTAGAGCAACTGAAGAGAAACATGGTCGGCAGAACTCTATGATGGAAAGGCAAAACTTTTTCTCCCAAATGCAACACAAGTACTACTAAGTTCTACTTAAACTATGTTTTAGCTTTAATTGAATAAGGATACTGAAAATTCTTATACCAAAAAAAATGATATTGACAGATTAGAAAAAAGGCACTATTTAACATTTTCAAATGCAGATAGAATAAAATAATGACTACCATACCTGTAAGGTACTAATATCAAACTCTTCCAGAGAAAAATCAACAAGAGGTACACCTGTGTTCTGAACATTTAGCTTGCCATCCTATAAGTGAGAAGAACAATCGAAAATTGGTCAGAGGCAATAAATATGGTAACAATGTGATTTACTCATAAAAGAAATGCAACAGATAAAGATACCTCATACTCTGATTCTTGTACTCTGTGATTTACCCCATCTAACTGCTCACTTTCAGTTCCCTTAAGTTGAGAGGGATTGCAATCTGAATCTATAATTATGGAATCTGGTCCAGTTATACCAGACGAGTCTTGCTGAATATCCTCATCAAAGACGACATGAGCATCAGTGTGACCAAAACCAACTCCATCAGACTTCAAAGGTGGATAGCTGTAATCTACTGGAGCTCCTTCTCCAACCTCTGTCAGCGGGGATGAGAAACCCAGATGGTCCTGATCCATAAGGGAAACATCTTTCCTTACAAATTCATTCTGAGCCAAATTTCGGAAATATGACCAACGCTTAGGCTCAGGATTCTCCATGTTCAAGCTCAAGCCAGTTCCATCCCCAGGAAGGCCAGAAAGGTCACCTGAGATTCTAGCTTTGGAAAATATATCAGACAGAAAATCGCGGGGAAATCGATCATTAATATCAATAAGGATATCTCCCTGCTCTGGAGTGGCAACAGCGACAACAGGCTTCCCAGAAGCAACACCCACAGCAGAATCATCTGTAAGCTTGCCAGAAGTTTCTTGACCAGCTGTTAGTTGAGTCAGCCCAGCTGCTTCTTTATCATTGATAGTTGGGTCTTCGTAGATATCTTTTAGCCAGCCCATTTCAGGTTTTTGTACCTTAGACTCAAGCCCCTCATCATAAGCATCAGAATTCATTTTATTAATATTTTCAGACTGCAAATTGACATTCTCATCATTTAATTTATCAACAGAATCCGTGATGGGTTGTGAGTGATCAGGACGTGCTTGAGTTACCATAAACTGAGAACCAAAAGAATCACCAGATTTTGACAGGCGGTTCAATTCTGCTTGCTCCCTGGGGATCCGCTCGGAATGATAGACACGCTGGGGAACCACAGGCGGTTCAAGGTAGCTAAAGTCCATAGAACCAATCTCAGAGCCACCATATTTAGAATCAACCTCAGAGCCACCATAACCAGGATTAGACGGTTCACCAGATGTGTGAAATTGGTCATCTTCATTGTTCTTCTTCCCAACATTTACATCTTCAGAGGTCATTGAATTTTGTCGAGGTTCCTGGAGATTTTTGTTGCTTCTTGTACCTAACAAAGGTGATCCTGTCTCTGCTTCTGAATTAGCAACTGAAACTTCTTCCCTAGAAATATAATTTGGAACCGAACCATCATATGGATGTAGGGAAGCAGTGCTCTCATTTTCTAAATTCTGAACTTTATCAGTTTCATTTATCTTATGAAGAGAGCTCTCTCTTTTCATTCTTGCTTCCTTTAGCAGAGCTTCCTTTTCTAAGGATATAATTTTCTCAGGTTCATTTAACTTCTGGGCTGAGCCATCTCTTTTCAATTTCATCTCTTTTATGGGTAACTCTGGATCTTGCCCATGTATGCCACCATATAGGTGCTCTTCAATCAAGCCCACCTGTTGAGTTGGGTGTCCATAAATAGGCATTGAACCTATGTTTTCTCCAGGTGTTGCATAGTTAGAAGGGTGAGAACCAAAACCATATTGCAATGGAACAGGTGAGGGCGCAGAAGTCTGTCCATCTTTCCCAGGGAAGCTCCTCATAGGGTGGAGAGTTGGCAATGGATGTTGTCTGCCTTCTCCATTATGCATATTCTGTCCCTGGTAAGGTTGTGAATTGGATTCATAAGCACTTGAAGAACCTGGAAACATCGATTGAGAGGATTGAAGAGCTGAGGAAGGCACATTTGCTGCTGAAGATGCAGTGCTAGCAGCAGCTGTATCAGGCACAGATCGACTGCTCTCCCTTTCAACATTTAGAGTGAGTAACTCATCCAAATTGTTGCCTGAAGAACTTGCCAAAGGAATTGAATTCTTTCTTGAACCTAGGTCCATACCATTTACAGCAACTACATATTGAATCTCAGGATCACCCTCCATGCTTTCTAGACCAAAGTGAGAATCCTCCAAATCAGCACTAGAAAACAGAAACATCCTAGATTTCTGTGATCCCCCATCTTGTAGTACATTGCATTCCTCCATCATGTTTTGCAGATCCTCATCACAAGAAACAGAAACTAATGCATCAAGATCCTCACCAGGAAGCTGATATTTTATTGTATGAGTTTGCTCATAAACTGTCAACATTTTCTGCATAAGGTCCTGCCAACAGATATCCTTGTTTATCCGGAGAATCCGTGTTTCACCTCCAACATATCTAAGCTTTCCATCACTAGGACGAGGCAAAATTTTACCACCAAAGCTGCAAAGGAACTTCACTTTCCTCATTGAGCTATCAGGAATTCCTGAAGAGCCATAGCCAGTAAGCCCTCGATCGATGTCATTTCTTGATGAGTTTTGTGGTAATTGCACCGAATCATAGTAACTCTTATCTTCATTTGCAGAAGAAGCCTTTCTTTCAAATTCCTGAGCACGACCTTTATCTACCCTGTTTGGCAAAGAAATATCAGACCCACTTTCAGAACCTGTATGGCTAATTCCCAATATACCTTTTAAGTCTATATAATTAGGAACACTATTAGGATCACCAGAAGCATGTGGAGTTAATTGCTGCCTTGGGTTCACCCTTTCCCGCATAAATTCAAGAGCAAATTCCTCACCAGTAATAGAGTAATTCAACACTGGTCTAGACCCAACAGAAACATTGTAATCTGGAGGTCGCATGTTACTGTTAATATTACTCGATGGATCCTGGAAAAACCTCTGATTGACAGACCCATGTCCCTCATTTCTAGTTTCAACAGTATTGTATCGAACTTGTTCGTAGTTTTTCCGTTGATCCATTGTACCTTTACCCATATTTCTATCCATGTGGTCTAACTTCACCTGGACAAGCAACCAAGCCAAAATGCAGTAAATATGACACATGAACATGTTCCCATGGGTAGCCAGCTGCAACTTTTGCTAGTAGAAAGCATTCTTCCAATGCAGCAATCCTTAACTAGGAACCTAGGGGGAGCAAATGAGGTATCACTAGATCAGTTAACCCAAATGATAATCACTAAGCCTGAAAAATGTATAAGAAAACAGCCTTCTCCAACATGGTAGAAGTCAGTGAACTTAAAGCGTCTTAAACAAATTATTCATTAGCTCAAATTTCATCAATGATTTGAGAAAGAAAATAATACAGCCATATTTTACCAAAACAACCTCTCATAATTATTAAGTTTCAGAAATGCACTGATAATAACATGCATCATACATGCAATCAAAAATGAAAGCACGCACTTTACGCTTCAAAACAGGTTCTCTAAACAATGAAAAAGTTGTAAAAGTCATTTTTGACTTTATAGGAGCTTTCTCCTTTCTCAAGATTTATTTAAAGAATAAAAATCTTAACTTTAAAATATCATCTCCTATTTTCCTTCAACTCTGACCGAACAGACAATTACTAACCCAACAATAATCCTAATTCCGCTAGTTTGGATCAACTTGAGACTGCATCAAGACTGATAATTATGAGTTGCATGGTACCCAGCTGTATCAATTTTCTCAGCAAACAAACCGTATATAGCTGTTAAATGAGTATACAACTCAGTTCACGATAATCGTGCTAAGAAATAAAAAATAAATGTGGATAAATAGACAAATTCATGAATAAATAAATAACTTGTGGAATTGACTAGATTAGAAAATTTTTAGACTAGAGAAACTAAATGAGACTTGAGCTAAATTTTAAATTTTTAAGACACCGACATGCAACTCAGATTCAAGATCAAAAACCCACAAAATCAAACCCAAAAGAACCCTAATTGAGTTACAAACACTAAAAACCCAGAATTCGCAACAACTAGGCCATAATTTCAACATATGAGCTCCGACCCAGACAACTTCATTCAAAGTTAGTTCAAAATTGAACATCAAAATCCCAAAAAAATATATATACACAAAAGAGACTAAAGCTTCTGAGAGATCCAGCTGAATTAGTACAAATATGAGTGAAACAAACACAAAAACGATCCTAAAAAACCAAAAACGATGAAGATTAGGATAAAACTTACCTTAAAAACAATAATCATAGATCAATGATAATCACAAACACTGACTGTGATTACCCCTCGCTCTCTCTCTCTCACACTATTTCTGACTCTTATGGTTGAACTTTCTGAGCTCAAAGACTGTTTTTTCCATAAGGTTTTTTGCCCTTTTTTTTTCCTAAAGAAGATTTTGGGGTCTCTGATTTTACGGCTTTTTCAGAACGGTAATGATTTTTTTACCGTGTTATTTTGTTATCTTTTATTCTTTTAAACAGTGTTATTTTGTTTTGTTTATGAGGAGTGAGTGACCAGTGAGAGGACTGAGAAAGTTGCCATTTGGGAGGGGTATTGGGGAGCGCACGCGTAACAGAAGCTCGTTGACAACACGCTCGGCCATTTGGTCAAGTCACGACTCACGGGTTGAAGGTGCTGTGTCTGTGACTGTGAGTGAGAGTCACTGTACTTGGTTGGGCTACAATTTGTAAACACTACTTATTTAGTCATTTTTACCTGATTTGGAATAGAACTTTGAAAATTAATTGAGGCATTGACTTCACTTGATGACAAACTTGTGTAGATATCTTGATGAATAGTATTATTGTTTTGGGTTAACCGCAATTTAATATTTCAGGTTTGGGTTAAATTGCAAGTTGGTACCCCTAATTTTTTTTGAATTTTTTGGTACTCCATCTTTATTTTTTTTTGCAAATACATACCTCCGTCAATTATTCCGTCTAAAAGTCATTTAAATACTGATGTGACACTGACACATATGTCAAATGTCTGCCAAATATAACTACGTGGACAAATAAATATTACAAAAAAATTTTAAAACAAAAATAAATAAATAAATTATAAGAAATAAAAAAAATTTAAAAAATCAACAATTAAATAATAAAAAACTCACAAGAACACTAACCCCATCAATCCCATTATCATCATCTCCATCATTACCCACCTTAAACTCAGCAATCCGAAACCCAGAACAACCTCCTCCTCTCTCCCCCACCTGGTACGAAACTGCTGCCCATCTCCCTCATTCACTACTCCAGCACCTATTATAGAACAAAAAAAGAAAAAAAAGAAAAAAAAGAATCCTCCTCCTCTCTCCCCCACCTGGTACGAAACTGCCGCCCATCTCCCTCATTCACTACTCCAGCACCTATTATAGAACAAAAATACCAAAAAAAGAAAAAAATGAAAAACAAAACGAAATCAAAAGTTCATCTTTTGGGTTCAATACTACGAGCATCAATTAAAAATTTGATGAAATTATTGATCTAAGCTAACTAGCTCATCTTCTACTGCTTCTTTTTTCTATAGA
>QANT01001392.1:0-52433 GCA_003254885.1 Purshia tridentata | reverse complement strand
GGCGAGAATCGATTACCGGGGTTTGAGTAACAAAGCTCTTTTGAGATGTAAGGGTAAGAAAAAGGTTTCAGAGTATCAATGGTTTTAATTGAGGATTTAGTGGGTTCTAAAGGTTATTTGAGGACGGTGGAAGGATTAATTGAGGTTTAAGTTGGTTCTGAATGGATATCGAGGATTCTAGATTGTTGGAGAATCTAGTGGGATTCTAAGTCAGGATCTGGTGGATTGTCCGAGGTGATCGTTCAGTTAGAGGTCAATTGAGGATAATCGAGATATTACAGATTGAGACAGTGAATTGGGTTGGTTTAGAGGATTGGTGATCAGCTTAAGGTTTAGGATTTATGGTTTGTGATTTGATTGTGCGTGAGGCGTTAAAGTGGATTTTGATTGATTATCTAAATTGAGTTTAATTAGAGGTTTTCAGTAGTTTTCACTCATACGGGCTCTAGTGAGCTTACCGGGTTTGTGTGTAAACCCGATGCACCTGTGGTTGGGTGCAGGGTTTGGTTTTGCAGGTTGAGCGAGCTGAGGAGGCAGTGGAGAGAAGACGAGGCAGTGGGACCAGCACTGTTTGCAGAAAGTTATTTTACCCTGTGATTTTTATGAAAAAGTTTTATATTTGGTTTTATGTGAATTGTTTTGTAAAATTTCAGTGATTTCAGTCAATTATTTTATATTCATGGCTCACAATTTCAGGAAAAAGGGCCCACAGGGAACAGTTATCAGTTTTCAGCAGTTTAGGCACGTGCCCGAGGGTCGGGGCGTGTCACGCAAGAGTATGAAAGAGACAATACGTGAAAGTGTGAAACAAATCATGGCAGAGGAGCGAGATAAGATAATAGCAAAGGAGCGCGAATATTGGCTAGCGGAAATTTGAGCATTAAAGGGCGAAGATAAGTCCAAGGTTGCTGGAACACCAGCTGGGCTGTTAGTTACTAGTCCTCATACTCCATCATCCAACCATAATGTTGAATATAGCTCTGATAAAGCAAGCACCAATGTTGCCAACACAGTGCATAAGATGGTTGATTTACATGTTGAGAAGGAAATGGAAAAGCATGTGGAGCAGCAACTTAGCAGGCAGGGAGTCAAGAAGAATTTAGAAGAGCAGCTGGATAAAGAAGACAGGAAGATGGTTCATGTGGTTGACATTTTGAAGGTACCAATTCTATCCCAATCCAATATTATATTATTTTCTAGGCATTAATTCAAGATTTCTTGCTGAAAATCATTTAAAATATGTGATAAATTGTGTTCGTTGCTTCAATTTCTTATTGAAAATCATTCTAATATGTAATAAATTGTGTTACAATTGCTGTTTGTTTAAATATGCAAAGGGGAAACAAGCTACAGTCATTGAAGTGGATGATGTGAAGGAGGAACATGCACAAGGGAAATGGGAAAAGCAACCAAGGAAGAAGGATCTGATGGAGTTGGGCCTGAAAGCATTACCTACGCCACTGAAGATGTTGTGCATGCATGCACAAAATGTAATGACTGAAAGTAATACAATACTCATGGAAATAGATGAAGAGGTTTTTAGGGCAGCTAGGAAAACCTACATTTTGTAGGAAGATATCATCCAATTCGGTGGCATGCTTGAAATATCAGCCACCTGCATTGTGGTTTATAGGAGGTAATGCAAACCTTATCTTCTCTTTGTTACATGACTAGTCTTCTCCCTTACAATTATTATGCAATCATGCTATCTATTTGCTCATGAACTTTGTTACAGGCACTTGTATAATTTGGTGAAGATAGCACAAATGGCAACCATGGTTGGTTTTTGCGACCCTGCTCGAACTGGAGCGATAGGATGTGGATCTGTAACTGAAAGACCAAGGTACTTGGAAGGGAGGTTCACTGGATGTTCTGAAGATTGCATTTTTTTGGTTCCTTATAATTCTGGGTAAGTTATTTAATTTTAAGAAATCATGACTTGTCAATATAATTAACTATTTGCCAGCCATATACTCTATTTAATGTGACTTTTTTTTTTTGCATAGGAATCATTGGATGCTGATAGTTGTTCATCCTACTAAGGAGATTGTCTATTTCATAGACCCAATAAGGAGACGGCTGATTGCTGATAAATGGAAAAATGTTGTGGACAAGTAAGTTATAAGAATTGGTGTTAAATTGGTTATCAACCTTGGCAAAATAGTTTGGTCTTTTACTAAAGAGCAAATAAAATATACTGAACTTTGTGCTATAAAATAAATAGAGAATTCATTCATGTCTGCCAAATGATATCTTCTATGGTATATGCTTTTGGGTCTTTATTGGTGGGATTAACTGATCGGATTGGGGTTGTGTTTTCTGCTATGACAGTGCAATTAGAATATTCAATGCACACAAAAACAAGAAAGGGCGTAAAGTAATTGGCTGGAAAAATATGGTGGTAGGTTGTCCTGTTTACCATTGCATTAATTGGTTTGCACTTTTACCTGTACATTTTTTGACACAAATCTTATTCTATTTAGGGCATTCCTCAACAACCAACTGACAAGGAGTGTGGTTATTTTGTTATGCGCTTTATGAAGGAAATAATACTAGATGATAGCTTGGCTTTTGTGAGTAAGGTAAGAAGTAGTTTAATAATTAGTGACTTAATTTTATATACAGTGCCTTTAAATTAATGTCAATATATACTTGTTGGAATCTGAGTTTAGTTAAATGTCAGTGGTTGAATGTTATTTTGAAGCTTATGCCTTAGTTTATCTTGCAGCTTAATTAGTGATTGATTGTTATTCTGATTATTTCAGTGAGAGCGGAGGATGGACAATACTTATACCCAAGAAGATATCGACGAGGTCCTGAGTGAATGGACAATCCTTGTAGGGCAGTATATGTAGTATTTAATAATATCTTGGATTTTTACAGACATGCCAACATTTTGGGCTTGATTTTGGAGGCTATGTGTATAGGTAGATTAGCTTCGGGTATATAATTGATCATTTTGGCGTATTAGCTAGTTTGCTAGAATAGATAGATGACATGAAGTTACTACATAATATATTGAGGGCTGCTTTTTGTAAATGCCATTGGGGTTTTGTATATGGCTTTAAGTTAAGGGAGTAAGATAGGTAGATATATCAAATTTCAACAGAAGTATATACATTATATATTATTTCATTGATTATCAAATACAAAAGCCATTATAAATTCTTGTGTAAGTGTAGAAGATTCTAGGATGGAACCATTTAATTGTTGATAATTGTATTTTCTGGAATCAGGTGAAAATAGATGTAAACAAGGGAATACAACAATTAATTGTTAAGAATCGTTGTACTCATAAATTTCATGCAACAAATTTCAACAGAAACCGATGTATATACGAAATATACACAACGAACAATAAGAGAAATAATAATAATATACATTGGTTTGTTAACACAAACTATTGTTTTATATTACCAAGACAACGGTTATTATAAGAAAACCATGGCGTAAGAGATATATAACCATCAAGTATAACATAAATGGTTAACTATACACAACGGTTACTATCACAAAGCCGTGTTTTAAGCAAATTAATACAACGATTTGTAAATTTAATCGAGGTAAGAAATGCATGTAGACATGGATACTGATATGAGTAGTCAGTATAAACAACGGTTATTATTAAAAAACTGTTGTCTAACATATATTTTAGCTCGCTTTTAGACATAAAACAGATGTGTAATGAGAAAAAATTAATTATAACTGTTGTGTAATATTTAGTTATACAACTATTTATTGTGGAAAACTGATGTGTATAGTTGTACTCAACAATAGTTTTACTTATGCAATGGTTTTTTATGGAATATATACAACATTTTTCTCCAGGAAACTATTGTCTTCAATTCAGTAACACAACGGTTTGGAACCGTTGTCTAGTCTTACCCCAATAGACGTCGGTCGATTATATGACGGTATTTAGAAGAATTAGACCACGGTTAAAATCTGTTGTCTGTTTGCTTTTTTCTAGCAACTTTTACACCACTAGTGATATTTGCCCAGTCACACTTAAATATGGGGACATCAAATGTGTAATAATATAACAAAAAAATCTCTTGTATCAACCAATAATAAACAATCTTTTTGATAACTTGGGTGCCATCTGTTCCACTGTAAACATGCGTCAATAGAAACACCACTATCTTGTGTAGACTTTTCACGCATTCTTGTGCGAAAATGCTTTCCATTGAGAACGTATATCGAGTATGACAATACTTGTGTCATTGGTCCCAATGCAAGCCGCATCAATGTGTTTCAAACACTTGAATTTTCAGCATCCACAATGACCTATTTAGTTGTGAAGCCATTTCTCGGAAAACATAATTCATTCAATTTATATACTGATAAAATAAAATCAGAAAAAGAAACAAATCCTAATACCTTATTGCGTAACCAAGAGGAAAAATTGGTTCTATGCTTCTTTTGTAGCAAGGTTGGATTGTCTACAAGACTTAAATCTAAACGCTGAAGTTCCTCCAAGTGCATTCTAAGATAGAAGAAAAATTAACTATGATAAATTACTACAATACAACTCAAGCTAGATGACACTTATTAATTTTAGTATGCTTACTCTATATAGGGCTCGATTTCTTCACTATTAAACAATATATAGCGATGAGCAATCTATAACATGTCTGAAGCTAAGGCAGCTACTACACCAGCTGGGTTGGTCTTATCCTCATTTCATTTATATCTCTCACGAATATTTGATGCTTGTTTAATGTAGTTACTACAAAATCTCATGCGCTGACCAACCAAGTAACACTCTGCTATGCATCCTTCTGGTCATGCCCGATTTCTAACATATCCCTTTAATACCTTCATGTATCTAAATAAAAAATAACAATACCATAAAACAAGAAATAACTTGAAAGAAAGCACACATTATAGTAAATATAAACAATTTAGTGCACCTCTCAAAGGGGTTCATACAACGATATTGAACTGGTCCACATAGTCTAGCTTCCCTTGCTAAATGAATTGTAAGACGAACCAAAATATCAAAGAAAGAAGGTGGAAAAAATCTTTCAAATACGCATATAGTCTCCACAACTTCTTCCTCCAATGATTCTAGCGTACTTTTGTGAATTACTCTTTGACAAAGTTCATTAAAAATGCGCATAATCGAAATATTGCATTTCGTGGACCCTTAGGTAAGATACCTCTTATTGCTATCGACAACAATTGCTGAATTAGAACATGGCAGTCATGAGATTTTAAGTCCAACCAATTTGCATTCACTTAGTACTATACAATTACTAATATTTGAGCAGTAACCATCTGGCAACCTTAGATTAAACAACCTTCCACAGAGAATTTGTTTCTCAGCTTTTGATAAATTGTGTGAAGCTGCAGTTAAGTAAAGCTTATTTCCTTGTTCTTGTATGTGCAAATCATGCCGAATGCCCAAAGCTTGCAAATCTTTTCGAGAATTTTGTCCATCCTTTGTCTTTCCAGTTATATCTAACAAAGTGCCTAGAATACTTTCATAAATATTATTCGCAATATGCATCACGTCCATATTATGTCGCAGACATAATTTATAAAATATAAATAGAAAAAAGACATTAAGTACATGAGAAATATTAACCATTTTTAAGAAAATGAAGGATTGACTACTAAGAAGCAGTTTTGAAATGCATATCTTACCTCCCAATATGGCAAGTCAAAGAATATTGATTTTTTTTCCCATACTTGTCTAGAGTCTGTCTTCTTTCTCTTTAGACATCTGTCCCCAATCATTTCCAACTTTTGTGCATGTACGTTGTTAATGTTTTCTTAGAGCAAAATTATTAAATATTTATTCCAACTCTAAGTTTACTCACAAGTGCACGAATTGCAGAGTAGTAAGGGTGCAAAGTATGAGGTCAATGTCACAGGGAATGGATATAGTACTAGTAAACCAACTCAACTTGATATATTAGAAACACTAACACATGCACACAAATAGGATGTTTTAGATTACACTTTAAAAACATAAATAAAAACATGAATACTATTGCATTGCTAAGAATTCAGAATCCCCCATCAAAATATGGAAATACAACCAAGCAATCTAATATGATGCACACATGTAATAAAGTTTACCAACCAAGAGATCTCGGTTATCGGATTCTCACCTAACTATTGTTCCCCTAATGCATAGACTAATAGCTTGATTATCGCAAATTAGCCTAGTTAACTAAACATGTTCAAAATACTGACAAATATCATATACTCAAGCTGTTAACCATACAAGAGTCATTAAGTACATGTGAGAACGACAAACACATAGACCCTCACATGAGAATCTATGATCTCTTCCTTCAAGGATACTTTCTTAGGTTACCCCCTTGTAACTAGTGGAATTAGTGATTTGGCTATCATCCCCTAACCCCATAACAAAATCTAAATGCATATAACTTAAGGTGATCAATCAAAGGCCCCATACAAACAGAATCAATTATAACAGAGATCCAAGGTTCATCACGTGCATCAAATTAAATCACAAGTGTCACCATTGTATAACTCAAAATTAGGGTTTCATCATCCAACATAGCAAAGCAATAATAAACTCAAAACATAGAGAAAATAAAAGAACTGACTTTCATTATATAAAAATAATCATAGAATCCGTAATAAAAGTAAGAACAAACTAACTAATTAACAAAAGAAAACAAAGGAAGAAAAAGAAGAAGAAGAAGAAAAACCCAAGGAGGGGTGGCGACTAGGGCTAAGGCAACAAGCTAGGGAGCTTGCGCCCATGCCCCAGGGCTTCGGCCTTATAGCTCCCTCTTTCTCTCTTTCTCTGAAGATGAATAATGAGGTAGAGAGGTCCTTATATAGTGGAGAGGAGGCGGAGAGTCCTTGATAATATACGAAAGAGTTTACTTGCACTCCAAGAATGGGCCTTGGACTGTTTTGGGCGAGTAGCATTTTTCTGGTCACAGAACTGCTGTGCTACCTTGACAGGACCGTCCCCGAATTCCACCCTGAAACTCGGAGTGATCCTGCGAGAATCCAATATCAAGGAAAATCCTACCGAAAATTCGACAGAACCACCCCTGAAATTGGACTAACCCTTTTTAATTGAAACCTGCAAAAGCACTTCTAAACAACAGCTCCTCTACCACAACAAAAGGGGTCTCTGACCCAAACAAATTCAAACCAACTGATTTAGTGTCCAACAAGATTATCAGAGTTGCACTACAAGACTAACCCAAAGAAATAAATTACAAAGCTAACTAAGTGCCTACAAGTTACAAAGTTTAACTATTCGCCTCGACATCTTGGCTCGACCGTTCCACCGGTACAACTTGGGGGAAAATTTAAAACAATCATAAAGGGAAAGCTAGTGAGATAACTCAGTGAGTGGACGAAAAAAACAAGTATTTAAACTTAACTTATAAATAAATTCATTTATTATGGCAAGCTATAAAAATAATTGGGCACTAAGACCTCATGTCTCTTTTTAAAATCCTCCAGTTTAAAATCACTTTCATAAAATCCACTGAAAACTCTATGTAAAAGTCCGCATCTGAAATCCATTTTGAAAACTCTGATAAATTGATCAAGCTCCCATTTTAACAAATAAGCACTGAAAAATAAACCTCTCACCCAATCCAGTATCCAGCAATCCTGCCGTACATGCGCAGAGCCCACAACCTGCCGTATGCATGCAGGGTCAATAATCCTGCCGTACATGCGCAGGACCCACAACCTGCCGTACGCATGCAGGGCCAATAATCCTGCCGTACATGTGCAGAGCCGAAGTTTGTCATACACATGCAGGGCCACTGAATCTGCCGTACGTGCACGCAGAGTCACCCCCAAAGGGTAAGGCATCCTGGCACACGACCCAAAGCCTACGTGTGTGCCGTGATGGGTCCCAAAGACCTATATAAACTGATATGCTGAACTGGATACCAACAAGGTGTTTTAAAACAATACCAACCCAAAATAATTTTTACTCCAAACCACAATAATGCAAATTCAAAATCTTTTTAGAGCCGACGGGAAAATCATTATCCAAACTCGAAACTTATAAATTAAATCATTTTCTAAAGAACCAACTGTCACTATAAACTGATAAATAAAATCAATCCTTCAACTTATTCGAGAATAAATAAGTTCTCAAAATCAATTTCAATAATCAATAATTCATAACTAGCTCAAAACAGGAATCACATTTAAAATTCAATAAACTTCAAGAAAATCAAAGTCCACTCACAAAGATAGCCTAGCTTTGGTCTCCGACTGGATTGTCCCTAGACTCGAGAATGTCGACTAACATGAGAACGACAAGACATTAGAATACTATTTAATTTAAAATCATAAAAACACAAGTGCACTTCTTAGGCTTTTCGCTCCACAAATCTATTTAAATCTCAAACTCACTTATTTTTCTTCTCGACTCAAATTCGATACCACTAACTCATTTTAATCCGGTAATTTCCTCAAATACTCTCTATTACTACATAACTCGACCGAGGGTCGTCCGAGTGTCGTTTCGACAACCAATGAGTGTCCAAGTTCACTCCAAAATCACCATTTCTGCAAATTCTTCAAATTAACCATTCTAAACCACAATTGAAGGTTTCTAAGTTTGGAAATGAATTAAGTCCCAATTTACCCCAAATTCATCCTTAACCCCACAATTACACAAAACAACCAACCATTCCACTCAAACAAGGCCAAATCCAAATTGAGCATGAACCCCCAAATTTCCAACTTCCAATTTCCATCAAATTTCTCATTCCAATCTTCGATTAGAGGTTTTAATGATGGAAATTACCCAAAACACCTCACAATTTGTAATAGATTCTAGCACCTAAGCAAAACCCGAAATGAGCATAACCCCAATTTCTCCAACTTTCCAATTTCTCTAAATTCCTTTAAATTCCTCACTCTAACCTTCAATTGGTAATTCCTGTGAGTGATTATCGCTTAAACCAACCTCAAAACACTACTCAAAAATCAGTTTCTAAAGGGACCCAAAATTGGTGTTAAACCCCAAATTTCAATCTTTCCTAATTTCTCAAAATTGATCAATCAATTTAAGGAGAAAATAAAGCCCATGGAAAGAGAAAGAAAACTCACCAAAAATCTGGACCAATCGTGGCCGGAAACGACCGAAATTGGTGGAGGAACTCGCGGTGTAGTTGGGCTTCTCGAGTTTGAAACTGCGCGTGGGGACAAAGGCCGGCGAGGGGGAGGACTGGGGTGGTTGACCGGTGGCTGGGGAGTCACCGATGGGGGCTGGCTTGGTCGGAGGAGTGCTAGGTCGTCACACAGGTCGCGCATGTCGTGCGCGCAGAGGGAGAAAGAGATCACCGGAGAGAGAAGAAGAAGGGTTCGGGGGCAGCAGCGGGAGGAGGCTGAGCAGGTCGCCGGTGACTGGTCTGGCTGAAGGCTGGCTAGAAATGGCAGGGCTGGGGGGCTATCCCGCGTGCAGGGGAGGAGGAAGGAGAAGTCGGGCTTGGGGGCCTCCTGCGCGTGGGGGAGAAATAAGAGAGAGAGGGAGAGAATTATAGAAATTTTAGGAATTTTAAATGCCATTTCATCATAATTACAAGTTTGCCCCTCACTTTAAATCTCCGTATTTCTCAAACCGTAGCTCCAAATGATGCATGCTACGTGTCTACGAACTCGTGGAGTCGAGCTCTACGTAACCATGTCAAAGTCAACTCTGAACTCCAAGTAATTTAAAAAGTCAACTTTTGGGTCATTTTTCACGTTCATAACTTTCTAACCGTAGCTCTAAACGACCCATGCTGCGTGTCAACAAATTCGTGAGCTCAAGAACTTCCTAACAGACCCAAGGTTAAATTTAAAATCCCACTCGAATCAAAAATCAACTCTAGGCCCACTTTAAAAATTACCTAGGAAGGTGCGGGCCGTTACATACCTTCACTAAAATGACTATATCTTGAGCTCAGAATATTGGAATTGAGTTCCATAAAATTTCCTACGAAGCTAACATCCGTATCTTTCCAATGATATATGGCTTGACGTCTTATTCAATCTAGAGAAATACAGAATTGCTGTCGAAATTACTACTCATATTTCCAGGGTTTTGACTTCCTTGCAAGTTAAGAACTGCTTGAGATTTTTGACTGAGTCTTCCAAGATCTTCCTTCCAAACTAGGATTCCAGCATTGGGAAAGTCTTCTAATGTAAGGAATAGGCGCATGGGCTCTTTGAATGTGGACTTGGACTAGGCCTAATCTCTTCTTGCTTGCTTGTCTTGAGGCCCAATCACTTGTAGAAACTTCTAGAACCTTTGACTTTGACCATGCATTTCCTGGTCTCACTAGGAAACTTTGTCCATTAGGGTTTTATTTTTCATAGTCCAACTAGGATTTCCCTTTCCTAGTCCAACTAGGATTTGGTTTTCCTAGTCCAACTAGGATTTCTCATTTCTGGCCCTTGACATTGATGGTTTTCCGGGTCTGACTAGAATTTCTTGTTTCAATAGGATTTCTGCTTTCCTAATTCTATCAAGATTTCTTCAGTTTTCCTAGTTTGATCAGGAATTGTCCAATTTTGGTTCTTTTGGCTTCTTTCTTCATAATTGCTTCGTTTTACCTACAAAACACAAAACTAAAGTAAAAGACACAAAATTCCGAATTCTTGCACTCTAGGTTAGAGAGTTAGTATCCAAAAATAGTGTAAATTGGGCACTCAACACATGTCGAACTTTTCCACCTGTTAATATTCTTGGTCTCTCTCTGTTATCTTCTTTCCCATCAAACCAAGATTTTTTTTGCGAAATTCATGACTAGGTGGAGGAAACCGTCTATGTCCCATATAGACATCCTTCTTACTATAGGGTAATCTTAAAGAAAATGTCTCCAAGCTACATGCAGGACAAGCAAAGTTTTCCTTTGTATAGCATCTGGCCAAGTTTCCATAAGCGAGAAAATCATTAATGGTCCACATCAAAATAGCCTCAAATTGAAAGTAGAATTAGTAGAAGCATCAAACATATCCACACCATCAATCCACAAGACACATAAATCCTCTATAAATGGCTACAAGTATATGTCAATATCATTTCCTGGCTGTTTTGGGCCAAGGATTAGTAATGAGAACATTAAATTTTCCTTAAACATGGCTGACCAAAGAGGAAGATTATATGTAACTAATATAACTGGCCAACAACCATATCTAGAGCTAAGGTTGCTAAAAGGATTAAATCCATTTGAGGCCAAACCAAGTTTAAGGTTTGGCGGATCTAATGCAAAATCTGGCCATTTATTATCTATGATCTCCCATGCTGATGAATCTACTAGATGTCTCATCTTTCCATCTTGACTTTTATGACTATAATGCCATTTCAAGTCTTTTGCTAGTTTGGGCAACTTAAACATCCGCTTCAATCTAGGTATTATAAGAAAATAACATAACACCTTTACTGGAACTCCTTTATGAATACGATTAGTACGTTCATTCACCTTCCATCGTGAAGAACCACACTTAGGACATGTCTCATGCCTGACTAAGTTTTTTCTAAACAAACAACAATCATTTATGCATGCATCTACTTTTTTGTCGAGTACATCGAATCTGGGAGTGTATTACCTTGCGGGAACATATCAATCAAGGTTTGAAGGAGGTCATCAAAAAGGGTATTTGATACACCATGCGTAGCTTTCAACTCTTATAAAATAATAGTAGCTGACAATTTTGTGTACTTTGTACAACCTTTATATAAAGGAGATTTAGCATCTTCTACCTTGTCTATGAAATCCTCATCTCTTATTTGTGATGGGGAGTCTTCAGTACTATCATCTTGAATGAAGACATCTCTATACATTGGATATACTTCTGACATTCTAATGTCAGTAACCTATTCAACAACAGGTTCTTCTCCATGCCATACCCAAGCAGTATATGTATCTTCCATTCCCTTCGTGACCAAATGTGCATACACTTGGTCAGGTAGTTGAAAACATTGATTTTGACGAACTGTACAAGGGCAAACTATCATGTTTTGATTACCTCTACGTTCTGTAGCTGTTTTTACAAATTTTTTTGCACCGTCTGTATATTCTTTCAATCGTCTATATTTAAGAGAAGAGAAAATCCTATTCACTTAATCTAACATATAAAATCTAAACAACTCCTGACGAAGTTAAGTAATATAACCTGTTAAATGTTAGCCAATCCTTATCCATTGCACCTAGCCAAAAAGAAAGTGAATGTTTCCAATAAGACAAAACAAAGAATAATCCAATAGACAATAGTTCTAGAGAGTATAAGAAAAATCAGAGACAATAGTACCAAACACATGTCGTGTGCATTAACTGACAAACTCACCAATTCTTCATGATCATACAAGCTTATTATTTTCCACTATTCTCCATAAATTCAAAAAACATGCAAATCAAAATTGGAGGAACATAAAAAAGAAGTCACAAATGTAGCACCCAAAAAAANAAAAAAAAAAAAAAAGAGGATCACATTTATACTCAGAAATCAACCCTTTCTTAGTTGTCATCCACTATTGATATAACATATTTTTCTTTATCATCACCATAAGATTGTAAGAAAATGCCATAGAAAACTAGGAACTACTAGAAAAAACTTAAATAAACTTTAGATTTGGTAGGAGAAACAGAATTCTTCAACCTCTTAGTCATATTTGAGACCATCAATTTCAGAAACTAAGACCCTGACCTCTTTAAACATAATATTTATTATGTCTTTTACGTCTATACTCTTCAACACATGAAATTTTATTTAAAAAAACATAGTTAGTTGGAGCTATGTAGTGCTTCTAGATAACTTATTTCTGAGACTAAAATTTTTATATTAAGAAAAGGTTTTTAAATATAAATTAGAGAATAACCCCATGCTTTTCCTATTTTTGGGACAGCCACATCAAATACCTTTTTTACAATAGTTATTCTTTTAATTTTGCCACTTCCCTTGCAAAGTTTAAGTGATTTCCATTGCACCATATAAAAGTTACTTTTGCATATCTTTAGGTATTGACAAAAAAAATCAAATGTTAATGTTACTAGCATGAACATTCTTTATCTACTATTGAAAGCTGATGAGAGTACGGCTTTCTTTTCTTCAATGCCTATGAAATTATATTAGTAAAGAGCCCTTGGATTCTCCTATTTCCGTAAGCTTAGAAGCAAGGTGTAGTCAATCCTTTTGAATCTTATCCATTGAAAAAGACAGACTTAATTCCATCAATATAGTGGGTTTTGCAAAATTCCATCTTGATTGACTAGTCCAGATTCTAAGTTGTCACTGACCCATCAACCAAAATGACAAGCCCAACCAAGCCAACAATTAGTTAAGCAAACAACTTAAAAAATATAGTGAAACAATCAACCAAATACTCAATTCAATCAAACAACTAAAAAAATGTCCATACACCTAAAAAAAAAAACCAATCAAATTAAAATAAAAGCCCCAAAATCAAGAAAGGCCTTAACATTAGATTTGGTAAAAGGAAAGAAAGTGGAAGGAGAGAGAAAGGGGATTACAAACCTTATGCAAAGCTTTCCAAGTAGTAATCTTTTGAATTCACTACTAGAGGGAAGAGAAAAAGATACAAAAAAAAAAATCAATATAGAGAACACTGAGAAAGAAAAAAAGTTGGATATCATGTAAGAAACCTAAAGCCCAATTAGTAAAACTAATTAACAAAATCAATAACATACAAAGGAAAAAATTACATACACACTGAAAATTTTAAATAAATCTCAGAAACCTAGAAACATGGAAACTCAGTCATTAAAAAAAAAATCCCAAAACCTCACCACTTCTTCGTCACAGGCTTGATCATGTGTAGAATAGGGCTCTTGGGGAGGCTAGTACATACTAAACGGGAGAAGAGAGAGTTCTAGATCTTTTGGTTCCTTTGGGTTTTCTTTTGGTTCTTTTGGTTCAGTAATTCTAGAAGGCGCCAAAACCAAAAACTTCATTACGCTAATTAAAGGTGCGTGGGAGTATTGGGAAAATTTTGTACAAAATAAAAAAAACTATTTCCACTACATGCTATTCCCGTGGTAAAATATTAAAAGGCAATGTGGTTATTAAAATTAATAACCACATACATATCCCGTGGTGGATTATAAAAAAGCGCTGTGGTTATTAAAACTGTTAACCACGTTTCTCTTCCGTGGTGAATTTCATTGTTTAGGATTGGATTGGAAAGGATAAATGGTAAATTCATGTGTATTTAAGGAAAAAGAAAGAGTGTTTTTCTAACTTAAAGGAAGAAGAGGGAAAGAATATGGCTTAGTTACAAGGAAAATGTTATCCTTACTAATCCCCACCATTTTGAGGGGATTGGAAAGGATAAGTTTTCTTCATAATTTATCTATTTTATTCCCATCTTCTTTCTTCAACTTAGAAATTTCTTGTTCAAATACACATAAATTTGCTACTTATCCTTTCCAATCCAATCCTAGACACCAAACGAGGCCTATGGGTATTAAAGGTCCGTGGTAAATTAACTTCTTTTAACCACAAGCCCATCCTTGACCATGGTGCTATAACTTTATCTACCACGGGCTTATACTGACCAAGATAGTTATATATTTTCTCCCATGGACTTTTCTAGACTGACAGGATTGACCCTGAATTCCACCCTTGAACTCGGAGTGATCCTGTAGGAATCCAACATCAAGGAAAATCCTTCCAAAAATTTGGCAGAACCTCCCTTGAAATTGAACTAACCCTTTTTAAAGAGACCTGCGGAAGAACTTCTAAACACACAGCTCCTCTATCACAACCAAAGAGTCTTTGACCAAATTCAAAATCTCAGCAAAAACATAACTCAAATCCAATACAGGTTTCCCAGAGCATGTCTAATTTGAGTTTACAATAATAAGATAAAAACCAACTTGGGGAAATAAACTTAAGATAAGGAGCTTCTGCCTCGACTTGGTATGGTCCGGCCTCAGTGATCTCTTATACCTGGGGAAAATGTTTAACAATACAAAGAAAAATAAACATGAGATGGTCTCAGTGAGTGGACGTAAACAAAAAAAATAGGCGTTTAAAATCCTTTAAATTCAATTTTCCTCTAAGTACTCACAAACATTCTTTAAAATCCTCCAGTTTTAAATCATTTTCATAAAATTCACTAAAAACTCTATGTAAAATCGGCATCTAAAAATCCATTTCGAAATCTCTGATAAATAAATAAAACTGGTTAAGCTCCCAAAATATCAAATAAGAACTGTAATCTATAATAATCAAGAATTATTTTTGTAGACTGATATGAAAAAGAACAGTTTCACCCAATCCAATATCCAACGAACCTACCATACATGCGCAGTGCCCACAACCTGCTGTACGCATGCAGGGCCAATAATCCTGCCATACATCTGCAGAGCCATAGTCTGTCATACACATGCAGGGCCAATAGACTGTCATACACACACGCAGGGTCACCCCCCAAAGGGCAAGCCATCCCGACACACAGCCCATAGCCCAAGTGTGTGCCATGATGGGTCCCAAATACCTATCTGAACTAATATGATGAACTAGATACCAACAGGGTGCTTTAAAACAATACCAACCCATAAAATTCCACTCCAAACCATATAAATCAAATTCAAAACCTTTTTAGATTAGACGAGAAAATTAATAACCAAAACTTGTGACAGGACCCTCCCCGAATTCCACCCTGGAACCCGGAGTGATCCTGCGGGCATCCAATATCAAGGAAAATCCTACCGAAATTTCGGCAGAACCTCCCCTGAAATTGGACGAACCTTTTTTCTCCACGAGACCTGTAAATGCACTTCTAAGTACCACAGCTCCTCTACCACAATCCAAAGGGTCTCCGACCCAAATATCAAAACAAATTACTTAAGTTTCAATAGGTTATCAGAGCCGCACTACAAAATTTTCTAAGAAGACAAAATTTACAAGAATAATTGGTTCCTACAAATTTCAAGTTCTTCGCTAGACTGCCTCGACGTCTTTGGCTTGACTGTTCCACCGCTACCACCTGGGGGAAAATTTAAAACAACAACAAGGAATAAATCTAATGAGTTAACTCAGTGAGTGGACATAAACCAAAATAAGTATTTATAACCTTTTACTTTCAAATTCCTTAGAATTTCACAAACTTTCCTTGAATTCCCCTAGTTTTAAAATCACTTTCATAAAATCCACTGGAAACTCAGTTCTAAATTTCCGCATCTGAAATCTGTTTTGAAAACTCTGATAAATTGATAAAATTGGTCAAGCTCTCAAAATATTAATTAAGAACTGAAATTTGTATCAAGCAAGAATTATTTTGTAAACTGTTTCGATAAAGAAACCTCTCACCCAACAGTTACCCACCGAACCTGCCGTACATGCGCAGGGCCCACGACCTGCCGTACGCATGCAGGGCCAATAATCCTGCCGTACATGCGCAGGGCCTACGACCTGCCGTACGCATGCAGGGCCAATATCCTGCCGTACATGTGCAGAGCCAGGGTCTGTCATACACATGCAGGGCCAATATACCTGCCGTACGTGCACGCAGGGCCGCCCCCAAAGGGCAAGGCATCCCGACACACGGCCCAAAGCCTATGTGTGTGCCGTGATGGGTCCCAAAGACCTATATAACCTGAAAATCTGAAGGGTACTGTAAAGGGTGGTTTGAAAATCCTTTTCCCATAAATCTCTTTTCGCCCATAAAACACATAACATTTCCAAAACTGGGAAATCATTAACCACCAACTATAAAATCCTTTTTCGATAACCAAACCTTTTCCTTTTCCCATAAATCTCTTTTCGCCCATAAAACATATAACCTTTCCAAAACTAGGAAATCATTAACCAACAACTATAAAATCCTTTTTCAATAACCAAACCTTTAATATTTCAAAATGCGAGTAAACCAAGTACGTTTACTTGAGAAACCAAAACGTTTCCAAAATCTAACGGGTCGAATAAATTATCACAAAAAATAGTTACCAAGCATATCAAATCTATTTCCAAGCATAAATTCTCAAACCATGCTCAAGAATCAATTAATATTCTCAATTAATAAAACTCAATTAAAACTCAAAATATAAATATGAATTTAAATCATGAAAGTCATAAAATAGTTTAGGAAACGAAGTCCACTCACAGAGATACCCTAGCCTTGGTGTCCAAATGGATCGTCCTTGAACTCGGGAGTGTCGCCTAACATGATAACGGTAAGGCGTTAGAATAATATTCAATTTAATAACTACAAACTAGAATTCTAGGCTTTTCACTCCACAATTCAAATTTAAATCCTAAACTTACTTATTTTCCTTCTTGACTCAACCCCAACACTACTAACTCATTTTTATCCCGTTAAACTTCTCCCAATAACCTTCATTGCTACAGAACTCGACCGAGGGTCGTTCGGAGGTCGTTTCGACAACCAAAAAGTGTCTAACTTCACCTCAAAATCACTATTTCTCCGATTTTCTTCAAATTAACTAGTCTAAACCTCAATAGATCGTTCCTAAAGGTGGAAATTATGCCCAATTCCAATTAAATCACCATAAACACCTTGGATTTCTAGAAATCCCGAAATGGGCATGAGCACCAACGATCAAACTTCCAATTTCCTCAATAATTTCTCAAATTTCTTGTTCTAAACTTCGATTATATGTTCCTAATGACGGAGGTTGCCCACAACATTACACAATTTGAATTAATTTTTGGAAATCTAAGCCAAACCCGAAATGGGCATAACCCCAATTTTCCCAACTTTCCAATTTCTTGTTCTAATCCTCAATTGGAAGTTCCTAAGAGTGATTAATGTCCAAAAATAACTCAAAACACCACCCAATCTTAGTTTTCCAAGAGAACCCGAAATGGGTGTGTAAACTCCAAAAATTAATAAACGAAAATACTCAAATTTAGAGGACAATACCTTAGGGGAAAGGAAACACATGAAGAGGGGAGCAAAACCCATTAAGAATCCGACCCAAAAAGGGCCAGAAACAGCCGGAATCGACGAAGAACGACGGCGGTGGCGCGACTGTAACTGGGCTTCTGCGTCTTCAAGGTTGATCGGAATGATGATCTGAGACTATCAGTGGAAAGGCATCGTCGATAACTTTCCAACGATACCAAGATCACCAGAATCAGACATCAAACGAAGGAGTTATGGCCATTCAAAGTTTGGCCTTGAAGAAAGGAGGAGAGAGAGAGAAGAGTGAGAGTGCGGGAGAGAGAGGGAGAGGAGAGAGAAATAAAAGGGGGAAAAGGAGATTCCAGAAATTTTTGGAATTTTAAACCTATTTCAATGAAATTACAAGTTTGCCCCTCACTTTGAACCTCCATATTTCTCAAACCGTAACTCCAAATGACGCATGCTACGTGTCTACGAACTCATGGAGTCAAGCTCTACGTGTCTAAAATCTGAGCAATTTAAAAAGTCAACTTTTGAGTCCCTTAACACGTTCCTAACTTTCTAACCGGAGCTCTAAATAACCCATGCCGCATGTAAATGAACTCGTGAGCTCAAGACCTTCCTAACGGACCCAAGGTCAAAACTAAAATCTTGCTAGATCCAAAAGTCAACGTTGGGCCCTATTATAATATACTTAAAAGGTACGGGTCGTTACAATAAGCCTCATACTGACAAACAGTAACAATCATAACCTTATTTACATTTTCAATTTTATGTAAAAAATATTAGAAAGCCTTATACTTTAAACAAATCTGTATGAAACAAACATAAAATCCACACTCACATATTATTAATGTCGGATAGTAACAATTAAAATAATTATATCAAACAGTAACAACTCTGAATTTGACGAAAGAAACCCCTACCAAAACAAAATTGCTCCAAATTCGAAGTCTAAATTTAGACTCTAAAAATACATATCTGAAATTAATGAATAAATTATAGCCATCTAAGAGATTCTGAGAATTTAGTATAATCAAGTGTATGAATCAATCTTTTCCAAATTATTGTTATTTTTGTTAAACTACTAATTGAGAGGTCTTTTTGAATTTCATATATTTTGGTTGTTTCCTTGGAACTAATGATTAGAGGGTTTAATATGATGGGTTACTTTGACTTTGCATTGCTCTTTTACTTTAAGATGTTAGGTTTTGGAGTTTCACCTGACAAGTATACTTTTCCTAGTGTAATTAAATCTTGATATGATGGGTTATTTTGACTTTGTCTTTGCTCTTTTACTTTAAGATGTTGGGTTCTAGAATTTCACTTAACAATTATACTTTTCTTAGTGTAATTCAAGCTTGCTGTGGTTTGAATAATGTGAGAGAGTGATCGAGAGAGAGAGAGAATAACAAATAAAAAGTGGCACAACCGGAAATAAAACTGAAACTTAAATGTATAAAATTAAAACATGGACCGGATAACTCATATTGTGGGCTGGAAGCAACACAACTGGATTTGTTAGAAACCCCACAGTGACAGAAGGAATTCCAAGGGCGGTCTGCTCTTTCCTTAGTTCTTTTTGCTTGTGCATGAGGGATTGGATTAATTTCTTTCTCCTATGCTTGACCAAATGGCATGGATGAATGGTTAATTTGTTTCTCCTATGCTTTATCGGTTTCTTATTGTTTATATTTGATTGACCATGGATATGTATATGATTACTTGAGTCTATACCTGAAAAAGGAGAAAATTCAATACTTTTGAAAAATTAATTGCATGTGTGCCTGATCACAGACATCTGAGTGAAAGTCGTCTCAATTTGATATTTTTTCTTATTTAATTGAACATTAAATTTACATTTTTATTACAAATAACTCAATAAAAAATTTTAAAATTACATATTAATAAATGTACTTTTTTATAATGTCATTTTATTCACCATTATCAGCAACTTTTTCTAAACCCTCTAACTACTAAAAAAAATTTCTAAGCTCCCACCCATTTAGAAACTCTCCCGAACCCCCCAAAACTTATAATGTCTCTTTTACCCTTCTGACGAGCTCTGACGCGCGCTGACACACTCTGACGTGCACTGACACGCTCTAATGTGGGCTGATGCACTCTAATATGGATTGACACCCACCCAGTGTAACTGTATTTCAATACAGTTACACTATCACTTAGATTGAAACTGAATTTTAAAATAACAGTTACCTTGAAACTGAATTTCAGAAATACAATTGCACCAAAAAAATAACTACAAATAATTACACTGTTATTTTTTAACAAGAAAAAAAAAATTGCAAGCACTAAAAAAAGAAAAATAGCTACACATTCACTAAAAAAAAAGCTACATCTTCACTAAACAAACAGTTACACATTCATTAAATAAATAGTAATACCTTCACTAAAAAAACAATTACACAAATAATTATAGAATTATCTTTTTCAATGAGAAAAAAAAAATAATTACACCATCAAAATAAAAATAATTACATTATTCACTTCACTATAAATTGAATTCGGTTTCACTAAAAACAATTTCACTATAAATAAAGTGAAACAATTTTTTGTGAAACTGAATTTTGCGAACTGAAATTGAATTCAGTGAAACTCAAACCCTTGGCTATGTCTTCCAATCCAAAACTCAAACCATAGGCCGTCGTCGACGATTGCATGGCTGTTGAGTGTACAGTTGTGCATATTTTTATATGCTAACTTCCTGACCTAGAGCACTAGAACTTGGCGTTTTGTGTGTTTTTGCTTTGTTTCTATATTTTATAGGTTAAATGAAGCAATTGTGAAGAAAGAAGCCAAAAGAACTAAAATTGGACAATTCCTGATCAAACTAGAAAAATGGAAGAAATCCTGGTGGAATTAGGAAAACTGAAATCATACTCAAATAAGGAATCCTAATCAAACCAGGAAAACCATCAATGTCCAGGGCCAGAAATGAGAAATCCTAGTTGAATTAGGAAAACCAAATCCTAGTGGGACTAGGAAAGGTAAACCCTAGTTGGACTGGAAAGGGTAATCCTAGTTGGACTAAGAAAACCTAACCCTAGTTAGACAAAGTTTCCTAGTGGACCAAGGAATGTTGGGTCAAAGTCAAAGGGGTTCTAGAAGCTTCATCAAGTCAATGGGCTCAAGTCAACATCACATGAAGGAATGGGCCTAAGGTGGCATGCGCATGGACCAAGGGAGAAGCCCACACGCATGCAAGGGAAGAGGTGCAAGGCATATAGGCTTAAGTGATGCCCTTGCCGCAAGCCCACATAGAGAAACCCTAATTCTACTTTCTTATTTGTGCCGCAAGTCCTAGTCCTTGGAGGCCAAGGAATCATCACCTCCTTACTCCTATATAAAGAGCTTATCTTCTCATTCTTTCACGTGCTCTTTTCAAGCAAAATCTGCTCTCACACCAAAAAGTCAGAATTTTATATTTCTAGAGAGAGTGTGCCGCAAGCAAGCCTAGAGGAGGAGTTTGCCGTGTAGCCTAGAGAGCCAAGGAGAGAAGGAGGCCGTGACACCCCCTGCTACCCTAAGCCTTGCCGCAATATAAAATTGAATGATTGTTATAAAATTGAATAAACTCGAAAAGATAACAATTTTAGAAGTAACAAGAAATTAATTAAGAACTGATTGTGATAATAGTATTCATAGATGGCATAGTGTACATCAAGGTGGATATACGGTCTGGGTGTTTGACATCTTCATAGAACTTAATGACTCTTGCATGGGTGATTGCCCTAGTTTATCTAAGAACATGCACGTTAACTTGCTAGGGTAGGCCCGATAAGCTCTTAGTACATGCATAAGGAAGGTATAACGCCAAAGGAAAATAGCCAAAGCCTTTGGTAGTCAAACTTTATGTTCGTAGTCTTTTGAAATTGCATGATTATCATATTAGTTGATCATTAATAATTTGGTGGATTCTGATGCTTAACAATGCCATAAAAGTGTGTGTCTGTGAGTTTTGACTTAAATCTAAACCCTCATGCCATGTGTGTGAGTTGTGAATAAGCTGAATTGGTTTGATGTATGTTTACCTATTCCCTGTGGAATCGACCTTGTTATTTGCATGCTTTGCTACGCCGCGATTCGTGCACTTGCGAGTAAACTTGGAATTGAGTATTTAATGACTCATGAATACTGATTTTGGGCATTTGGATATGTCATGGCTACTAAAAGAATAAGACATAAGAATAAGACTGCACAAGTCTATTTCACACTAACAAACATCTAACATGCTTACAGCTCTCATTGCTATTGCCTTTCAATTAATATATTGCCTTTCATAATAAATTTTGAATTAGAGTTAATATATACTGCCTTTCAATACACAAAGATATTTTGACTGGCAATTAAGAATGACTTGCGATCTCAACTCCAGCACCCTTCTTATATATATTTGTGTGACTAGAAACTTTACACATAAGTGTTGAGAAACAAAGTCAAAGAAATCAAGCCGCTCCTAAATTGATGCAAGTCTGTCTAAAGTCAAAGAAATGATGCTCCTAAATTGATGCAAGTTAGTCAAAGTCAAAGAAATGATCCAAGTCTGTCTATTTGTATTCAATTGTATTTTGTAATAGCCTTAGATTAAGGATCAGGAAAAATCGGTGTTCCTCCTTAGACATAGGATCTGTTATTTGTAAAGTCTTCTATATATTCTTGTATCTTGTACAGAAGTAAGACACAGAAAAGATATTCAGCCGTATTTCCTATATGGTATCAGAGCTTAAATCTTGATCCTATTCCTTCACGCCTCTTTCATTCAAACATGGGTACTGAAGAAACTCCAATTTCTACAATGACGACCTTCAATCAAAAATCCAATTTAACATCAGACTATGATGTTTCTTCACCTTTATATCTGCATCATTCAGACAACCCAGGAACCATCATCGTGTCTAAAATTCTAATAGGAGAAAATTATCCTACATGGAGTCGAGCTGTTTGCAGAGCCCTGGAAGCCAAAAACAAGTTGGGGTTTATCGATGGAACCTTAACCAAACCTGGAGATACCTCACCTGATCATGCTCAATGGATTCGTTGCAACAGCATGGTAAATTCCTGGTTAGTTAACTTGTTAGAGTAGACTTATGACCTTTTTGAGCTATTGAGCCTGTTCTTTAATTCTTGAGTGTGCACGCCACTCTAATCTGATTCTTGTCATTTAAGTCGTTGTTTTGATCTCATTATTCATTCATTTGGTCATACACTTGAAATGCACATAATTTGAATCATTTTTGTTAGAACTTCTCTTTTATTCTATTTGAAGCATTTGGAGATTACATTGTGCCAAGGAGATGATTTTAGGCCATGTTTCTTTACCCCTTTAGCCGAAAAGCCAGCCATGTTTACCACTAGCTAGCCACCTTGAGCCTTAAATTAGCCTTTCCTTGTTACTAAACACCTATACTTAACCCTAAGTTTGGGGGAGTTACACTCCCTATCCCGTTTACCCTTATACTATGGTTTTTGGTTGCACAAGAATTGGAGGGTGCAAAATAGTGATTGTGCATGACTTGAAGCAAAAGAAAAGAAAAGTGCTCAAAAAGACCATGCCGATGCCAAGAAAGAAGAAAAAGAAACAAGTTAACAAAAGAAGCTTAGGGCCGGTGAAAAAGAGAGCGAAAAGTTCAAAATTCAAGTTATGAAGTGCAAATAAGCAAGGTATGCCCTAACTGTGTTACAAATTCCATAGTACTAGCCATTGTGTTTTTCCTTTCATTTCAATACCATAAACTAACCCGAAGCCTTCATTTCAACCCATAAAAGTCCTTTATGATCTAAGGTAAGGTGTAATCCTTTGGTGTGGAGATTGAATAAGAGAGAAGCATATGACTAGTGATTCCATTTCAAGTTCATTGGCATTCATTCATGAGATCACACTCTATCTATTTGTGCCTTGTTTATTTAATGCTAATGTGAACTTGTATATATATTCTCACATTACCTGAGAGCACATAAATCAACCCAATTTCTGAGTGTTTATTGCTGAGAGTATGCCTAGTGAGGATTGGAGTTGAATTTAACTTGTTTATAACTTATCTTGACTGTTTATCTAACACATGGGTTTATGCAAAGGATAGTAAAGAGGACGATGGAAAAGTAAGGTATACATTGTAGCTATCACTTGAATTTTATGAATGGCTGATACATGTGCTTTGCTTGCAATAATTGATACTAGCCACATACATGAACTCATTTGTTGGGAAGCAGTTGTTTTTAGAGTCAGTCTTTGAGTCTTTGTTTTATTTTCTTTGCTCGAGGACTAGCAAAGTCTAAGTTTGGGGGTGTGTTGAGTGTGCATTTGTGCATGTTTTTATATGCTAACTCCCTAACCTAGAACGCTAGAACTTGGCGTTTTGTGTCTTTTTGCTTTGTTTCTGTCTCTTGTAGGTCAAATGAAGCAATTATGAAGAAAGAAGCTAAAAGAACCAAAATTGGACAATTCCTGATCAAACTAGGAAAACTGAAGAAATCCTGGTAGAATTAGGAAAGCTGAAATCCTACTCAAACAAGGAATCCTAGCCAAACTAGGAAAACCATCAGTGTCCAGGGCCAGAAATGAGAAATCCTAGTTGAACTAGGAAAACCAAATCCTAGTGGGACTAGGATTGGTAAACCCTAGTGGGACTAGGAAAGATAAACCCTAGTTGGACTGAAAAGGGAAATCCTAATTGCACTAGGAAAACCTATTCCAAGTTGGACTAGGAAAACCTAACCCTAGTTGGACAAAGTTTCCTAGTGGACCAAGGAATGTTGGGCCAAGGTCAAATGGGTTCTAGAAGCTTCAATGGGCTCAAGTTATCATCACATGAAGGAATGGGCCTAAGGTGGAATGAGCATGGACCAAGGGAGAGGCCCACACGCATGCAAGGGAAGAGGCGCAAGGCATATGGGCTTAAGTGACTTGCCATGCCGCAAGCCCACAAGGAGAAACCCTAGCTTTACTTTCCTATTTGTGCCGCAAGTTACCTAGTCCTTGGAGGCCAAGGAATCAGCACCTCCTCACTCCTATATAAAGGCCTCCTCTCCTCATTATTTGACATGAACTTTCACATCTAGAGAGCTACACATCTTTACACCACAAATCAAAATTCTATATTTTTATAGATAAAGAGAGAGAGTGTGCCGCAAGCAAGCCAAGCCAAGAGAGAGAGTGTGCCGTGCAACCCTAGAGATCCAAGGAGGAGGCCGTGACACCCCCTGCTGCCCTAGCCTTGCCGCAAGCTCCCAAGCCCTTGCCGTGACTTCCTTGTGGTTTCCTTCTTCCTTTTTCATGCTCTTTGCATTGTTTTATTATTTTTACGTGTTAATTAAGACCTTGAACATGAATTGGCAGTTTGTTTATTCAATTAAATATTTTATTTACATATTCATATCTTAGTTACTTTTATGCATTGTTAAGTTAAAGATGAAACCTCTATTTATGTTCAATGTTTGAAGTATGATTTCTGGAATTAATGATGATGGTACTTACATAAAATCCTATTACCTAATTAAACAAGGCACTAGTTGTGGAGTCTTTAGGACTGGCCACCTTAAGGATAAGCATCTAGTGATGTTAAAAAATTGAATAAGCTCGAAAGGATGACAATTTTAGAAGTAACAAACAGCCGCTTAAGCAACGGTTGTGGTAATAGTATTCGTATGGTAGCGCCGTGTACATTTGGTTGGAAAGGGGGTCTGCGTGTTTGACATTTTCATAGAACTTAATGACTCTTGCATGGGTGATTGCCCTAGTTTATCTAGAAACATGCACGTTAACTTGCTAAGGTAGGCCCGATAAGCTCTTAACAATGCCATGAAAGTGTGTGTGTGTGTGTTAGAGTGTGTATCTGAGTTTTGACCTTAAATCTAAACCCCCATGCCGTGTGTGTGTGTTGTGAATAAGCTAAATTGGTTTGATGTTATTTACCTATTCCCTGTGGGATCGACCTCGTTATTTGCATGCTTTGCTACGCCACGATTCGTGCACTTGCGAGTAAACTTAGAATTGAGTATTTATTTGGTTCTAAGAAAACACAATCAACAGGTGCTGAGAGTGCACGAGTACGTCATTTCGGTGCGCACTTAGTCCAATTCGGTCAAAGTTGCACCAAAACGTGCTCGGTTGACAAGAAACACATGGGAACCACTTTCTCGTGTGTGTATTGGCGTTCTGGCCCAAATGAACTACTTTAGGTGCTAAGAATGCACGAGTACGTGGTTTCGGTGCAGATTGAAGGTCAAATTTGGCTAACGTAGCAACAAAACACGCTCGGTTGGCAAGAAAGACATAGGGATGCACTTTCTCATGCTTGGATTAGCGTTATAAGCCTAAAAGAAGCCCATTTCGTGTTAGGATGCAACAAAAGCGTCTTTTCGGTGCATACTCAGTCCAACTTGGTCAAAGTTGCACCAAAACGTGCCCAGTTGGCAAGAAAGGGATGAGGAAGCACTCTCTATGGCCTCGATTAGCGTGCTAGCCCTCAGTAACAACTTTAGGTGTTAAGAAGGAACGAAAACGTCGTTTCGGTGCACACTCGGTACGATTTGGTTCAAGTTGCACCAAAACGTTATTGGCTGGCAAGAAAGACATGGGGAAGCGCTTTCTCATGCTTGCATTAGCATCCTAGCCCTAGAGAAGCACATTTCGTATTTAGAAGTAACGAAAACATCACTTCGGCGCGTACTCAGTCTAACTTCGTGCAATTTCCACCAAAACCTGCCCGGTTGGCAAGAAAGATGTGGGGAAGCACTTTCTCATGCTTGGATTAGCGTTCTAGCCCTCAAGAAGCACCTTTTTTGGGTAAGAACGCACGAAAACATCATTTCGGTGCTTACTCAATCCAGTTTCTTTTCGATTGCACCATAACGTACCCGGTTGGCAATAAAGACATAAGGAGGCACTCTCTCTTGTTTGGATTACCTTTCTAGCCCAAACGAACCACTTTAAGTGTTAAGAATGCACGAAGAAAACATTTCGGTGCACACTGAGTCCAAATTCGTCCAAAAAGAACCACTTTAGGTCTTAAGAATGCACGAAAAGGTCATTTCGGTGTGAACCGAGTCCAATTTGATTGAAGTTACACCAAAACGTTCCCGGTTGGCAAGAAAGACGTGGGGAAGCACTTTCTCATGTCTCGATTACCGTGCACGCCCGAGAGAACAACTTTGGGTGCTGAGAGTGCACGAATACGTCATTTCGGTGCGCACTTAGTCCAATTCGGTTAAAGTTGCACCAAAACGTGCTCGGTTGACAAGAAACACATGGGAACCACTTTCTCGTGTGTGGATTGGCGTTCTGGCCCAAATGAACTACTTTAGGTGCTAAGAATGCACGAGTACGTGGTTTCGGTGCACATTGAAGGTCAAATTTGGCTAACGTAGCAACAAAACGCGCTCGGTTGGCAAGAAAGACATAGGGATGCACTTTCTCATGCTTGGATTAGCGTTCTAAGCCTAAAAGAAGCACATTTCGTGTTAGGATGCAACAAAAGTGTCTTTTCGGTGCATACTCAGTCCAACTTGGTCAAAGTTGCACCGAAATGTGCCCGGTTGGCAAGAAAAGGATGAGGAAGCACTCTCTATGGCCTCGATTAGCGTGCTAGCCCTCAGGAACAACTTTAAGGAAGCACTCTCTAATGTCTCGATTAGCGTGCTAGTGCTCAGGAACAACTTTAGGTGTTAAGAAGGAACGAAAACGTCGTTTCGGTGCACACTCGGTACTATTTGGTTCAAGTTGCACCAAAACGTTATCGGTTGGCAAGAAAGACATGGGGAAGCGCTTTCTCATGCTTGCATTAGCATCCTAGCCCAAGGGAAGCACATTTCGTGTTTAGAAGTAACGAAAACATCACTTCGGTGCGTGCTCAGTCCAACTTCGTGCAATTTCCACCAAAACCTGCCCGGTTGGCAAGAAAGATATGGGGAAGCACTTTCTCATGCTTGGATTAGCGTTCTAGCCCTCAAGAAGCACCTTTTTTGGGTAAGAACGCACGAAAACATCATTTCGGTGCTTACTCAATCTAGTTTCGTTTCGATTGCACCAAAACGTACCCGGTTGGCATTAAAGACATGAGGAGGCACTCTCTCTTGTTTGGATTAGCGTTCTAGCCCAAATGAACCACTTTAGGTGTTAAGAATGCATGGAGCGTCATTTCGGTGCACACCGCGCACAATTTGGTTAAAGTTGCGCCAAAACGTGCTCGGTTGGCAAGAAGCACGTACCCGTGCTTGGATTAACGAAGATCGGGAGTTCTTCGTCACTTCGTGTTAAGAACGAACTCAAAGGTCATTTCGGTGAACGGTTTCGTCTAAATTGCAACAAAACCTGCCCGGTTGGCAAGAGAGACGTGAGGAAGCACTTTCTCATGTCCCGGTTTGCGTGCTAGCCCTAAGGAGCCACTTTAGGTGTGAAGAATGCACGAAGACATCATTTCGGTGCACACTCAGTCCAAATTCGTCCAAAAAGAACCACTTTAGGTCTTAAGAATGCACGAAAAGGTCATTTCGGTGTGCACTGAGTCCAATTTGATTGAAGTTACACCAAAACGTTCCCGGTTGGCAAGAAAGACGTGGGGAAGCACTTTCTCATGTCTCGATTACCGTGCACGCCCGAGAGAACAACTTTGGGTGCTCAGAGTGCACGAATACGTCATTTCGTTGCGCACTTAGTCCAATTCGGTTAAAGTTGCACCAAAACGTGCTCGGTTGACAAGAAACACATGGGAACCACTTTCTCCTGTGTCGATTGGCATTCTGGCCCAAATGAACTACTTTAGGTGCTAAGAATGCACGAGTACGTGGTTTCGGTGCACATTGAAGGTCAAGTTTGGCTAACGTAACAACAAAACGCGCTCGGTTGGCAAGAAAGACATAGGGATGCACTTTCTCATGCTTGGATTAGCGTTCCAAGCCTAAAAGAAGCACATTTCGTGTTAGGACGGAACAAAAGTGTCTTTTCGGTGCATACTCAGCCCAACTTGGTAAAAGTTGCACCAAAACATGCCCGGTTGGCAAGAAAGGGATGAGGAAGCACTCTCTAATGTCTCGATTAGCGTGCTAGCCCTCAGGAACCACTTTAGGTGTTAAGAAGGAACGAAAGCGTCGTTTCGGGCACGCTCGGTACGATTTGGTTCAAGTTGCACCAACAACGCTATCGGTTGCTTGGATTAGCATCCTAGCCCCAGAGAAGTACGTTTCGTGTTTAGATGTAACGAAAACATCACTTCGGTGCGTGCTCAGTCCAACTTCGTGCAATTTCCACCAAAACGTGCCCGGTTGGCAAGGAAGGTGTGGGGAAGCACTTTCTCATGCTTGGATTAGCGTTCTAGCCCTCAAGAAGCACCTTCTGTGGGTAAGAACGCACGAAAACATCATTTCGGTGCATACTCAATCTAGTTTCGTTTCAATTGCACCAAAACGTGCCCGGTTGGCAATAAAGACATGAGGAGGCACTTTGCCTTGTTTCGATTAGCGTTCTAGCCCAAATGAACCTGGAGGCACTTTCCATTGTCTGGATTAGCGTTCTAGTCCAAATGAACCACTTTAGGTGCTAAGAATGCATGGAGCGTCATTTTGGTGCCAACCGCGTAAAAATTTCGTTAAAGTTGCGCCAAAACGTGCGCGGTTGGCAAGAAGCATGTTCTCGTGCTTGGATTAACGTTCTAGCCCTCGAGAAGCACACTTCGTGTTAAGAATGAACTCAAAGGTCATTTCGGTGCATGCTTTCGTCTAAATTGCAACAAAACGTGCCCGGCTGGCAAGAAAGACATGAGGAAGCACTTTCTCATGTCTCGATTTGCATGGTCGGCCTAAGGGGCCACTTTAGGTGTTAAGAATGCACGAAGACATCATTTCGGTGCACACTCAGTCCAAATTCGTCCGAAAAGAACCACTTTAGGTCTTAAGAATGCACGAAAAGGCCATTTCGGTGTGCTCTGAGTCCAATTTGATTGAAGTTACACCAAAACGTTCCCGGTTGGCAAGAAAGACGTGGGGAAGCACTTTCTCATGTCTCGATTACCGTGCACGCTCGAGAGAACAACTTTGGGTGCTGAGAGTGCACGAATACGTCATTTCGGTGCGCACTTAGTCCGATTCGGTTAAAGTTGCACCAAAGCGTCACTACTACAAAAAAGCAAACAGACAACGGGTTTTACCCGTGGTCTAATTCCTCCCAAAACCGTCGTATAATCGACCGACGTCTATTGGTATAAGACTAGACAACGGTTGTCAACCGTTGTGTTACATAATTTAAGACATTGGTTCCTTGTAGCCAACCGTTGTATATATTCCATAAAAAACCATCGTATAAGTAAAACTATTGTTGAGTACTATTTTACACATCGATTTCCTAAAATAAATAGTTGTATAATCGAAACTTACACAACGGTTTTTATTAATTTTCATGCACTACACATCTTTTTTCTGTCTGAAAACGAGCTGAAATGTCATTTAGACAACGGTTTTGTATCAGTAACCGTTGTTCATACTAACTAAACTAATACCATTATCTATGTCTATATGCATTTCTTACCTCGATTAAATTTAAAAACCGTTGTATGAATGCACCAAAAACACGGTTTTATTGTGAGAACCGTTGTGTAGAGTTAACCATTTAAATTATATGTGTGGTTATAAATGTTTTATACCATGGTTGTATTAGAAAAACCGTTGTCGTAATCTTTAGAAAACAATAGTTTATATGAATAAACCGATGTCTACTAATATTATTTCTCTTATTGTCCGATGTGTATAATAGATAAATACATCTGTTTTTTGCTGAAATTTGTTGCAAGAAATTTATTAGTACAACAGTTTTTAACAATTAATTGTTGTAGTATGCCCCTCTTTACATCTACTTTCACCTGATTTCACACAGTGCAATTATCAACAATTAAATGATTCCATCCCAGAATCTTCTACATTTACACAAGAATTTATAATGACTTTTGTAATTGATAATCAATCAAATAATATAATTTATGTACTTCAAGCTAGAAATTGTATATATCCAGCTATCTTACTCCTTGAATCCAAAGCCATATACAAAACCCCAATGGCATATTCAAAAAGCAGCCCTCAATACAAATATGTAGCAGCTTTATGCCATCTATCTATTCTAGCAAGCTAGCTAATATACAAAAATGATCAATTATATACCCTAAGCTAATCTAGCTATACACATGGCTTCCAAAATAATCAAGTCTAAAATGTTGGCTTGTCTGAAAAAATCCAAAATGTAATTAAGTGCTATATATACTGCCCTATAAGGATTGCCCATTCACTCCGGACTTCGTCGATATCTTCTTAGGTATAAGTGTTGTCCATCCTCCACTCCCACTGAAATAATCAGAATAACATTCAACCACTAATTAAGCTGCAAGATAGTTCATATAAATTAAGGCATAAGTAGCTAGTTCATATAAACTAAGGCATAAGCTGCAAATAACCATTTTAGAATCAATATTATCATGCAATCCTACAATCCTACAATCCTACAATCCCAAAATCAGTATGTACCTCAAAGTACCTACATTCAATCATATGTACCTTAAAGTAGAGAATCCTACACTCCCAAGATCAGTATCAAGATTCAAAAAAATTGGAATAACAAAGAAAAAAAGTGAAATTAAAAGCCTCTTACTAATTCACACAAATAAATTTTAGGCCTCAGCTCATATGTACCTCAAAGTAGAGAATCATATTATCAGTATTAAGACTCAAAAATACTGGAATTAAAAAAATTAAAAAAATTTGAAATTAAAAGGTAGCCTCTTACTAATTCAAACAAATTAATTACAGATCTTGAACTTATAATAGGTCCGCTTAGCACATAAAACTCATACTTTAAATCTATTTGATCTAACACCAATCTACAAATACACGACTCATTAATAGAAGATTTCATGCACCTAAATAGATAGTGTATAGAAGCATGTACCTAACTGCTACTCAAACACCTACAGTGGAGCCACATGTATAGAAGCATCTACCTAAACATCTACAGTAGAGAACCAATGCAGATTAATTACAAATAAGTTAGTCAGATAATAATAAATAGGTATGTACCTAACATACCTATAAATACCGAAGGCATGGCAAAGAAAATGTTTTCCAGCTCCTCCCTGCCAAAGTAAAAGCCATACAAAAAAATGAGTGCAAGTGATTTTTAAAGTTTATCTAAACTCGGCTGAAAGTAAATTTCATTCTCTATTTGAGATTGGTAAGTGACTATATATTGAGAAAGGAAAATGCTTTTTTTTTTCCTTTCTACTAAAAAGCCAACTCCAATAATATTTGTCTAGATCATTTTGTATGAGCTCTGTAGTAAATCTATACACAAAGGTTACACATAAGAATTCTATAATTTCATTATATGCCAAAGTAATACCTGTACAGTTCTCCAATAAACAGTTGGTGATTGATGGCGTACATATCCACAAAAATAAATTTTATAAAAAATAATGAACAAAAGAAACCCAAATAATAATAAATAAATAAAAACCATGTAGCTATTGCAGCAAGAGAAATTGGAATAGTAATGAACACCTCCTTCACTCATGAAATGACTCCCACTAACAAATGAGAGATTCAAAGGTTTTGAGAGAACTATACATAATGCATTCTAAATCCATGTGTTTTCTTCTTTTTCTTCTAATACTCATTGGAAACTAAACATCTATAATAAATTAACATGAAATATACATTTTGAAGAGATAAGACTGCTCATTTGAGCTAAATAGTCCAAATATTTGGTAATTTACATGCATTAAAACAGCCTTCGGCCCTCACTCCATGTCAAAGAGTGACAAATAAAAGTAGCGTAGGAAAAAGCATTTACTTACTGTCTTGCAATAATGACTAATGAATACCAAGTTACCAATGAGATTCCACAACCCACCCCAACACCAAGCATGCACAAACAAGAGAAAAAAAATAAAACTTAAAGGTCCCAATNAAAAAAAAAAAAAAAAAAAAAAAAACCAATCAAACAATCACCCAGTCAATGTCCAATTTGAAGGCTATATAAAATCTCTGCCTCTAATCACCTTAATGTGAATTAAGTTCCATTCATAAATAATAAAGCATACCATGAATGATAAATTTCATGTTCAATGAGAAAATTCATGTAAGAATATGATATTCAGTTTGACATTCGAAGCAAGCTATTTGAAAGAAGAGAAATATTCATAGACATAGAGAGATTATTAGAAGCCAACTGAAAACTGAAAAGACATAATAAGAAAGAAATAAGGCCTTTGTTCAGGAGGTCATTGATCTCCCTTTTGCAATATTCCATCAGGTCCTGGCTCATCTAGATGGGCCTTGACTTAGTAGGAATTTTGCTTTCATCGAAGTCCTTTTCATAGGGAAGAGTAACGAAGTACCGTTTCCTATGAGTGAAGGCATTTGGGCTTTCGGCTGTAACTTCTCTGATTACCCTAGTGATAGAACTTTGAGGGCTCTTTTGAAATTTTCCTATTTTGTAGATTTCTTTGTAATTGCGTTTTGGAAGGGATCTCAGAGTTAATCTCTTCACTATTGATGATTTGGTCTTGGTCTGAGGTAGACGCTACCGAAGACATTGGGTTAGGAGGAAGGGATTGGCTTTCGGAACTTTGATAGGATGCACCCCTGCTGACCAACGGACTTACCTCGGGTCTTACCACAGTGCCCTAACTGCCGGGACCACAGGTTGCTACCTTCCTACCCCATTCATAAATAATAAAGCATACCATGAATGATAAATTTCATGTTCAATGAGAAAATTCATGTAAGAATATGATATTCAGTTTGACATTCGAAGCAAGCTATTTGAAAGAAGAGAAATATTCATAGACATAGAGAGATTATTAGAAGCCAACTGAAAACTGAAAAGACATAATAAGAAAGAAATAAAAAAGGAAAGAAAGAATGAAAGAGCAAAAGCTATTAAATGAGGCGTTAAAACTGACCAAGAATCCTTGCTGATTAGGAAATTCATGTTAGCCAGTCAAGTATTCTTTCCTATAATGTACTTTGTCAGATTCTATAGCATGGATTCACGCAAGAAAATTTACAGAAAAAACACATACAGAGAAAGAAAGGGAGACAGAAAGCTTCATGACTTATTACCTTGAATGTGAAAATTCTTCAAGTTCTTCATCTTTTAAACCATCCTCTTCGCTTGAATGGCAACTCTTTTTGAGGAGCAAGTAGGACTAGCTAGCATTGTCATTTGAATTGGATAGTTACCCTGTCCACAACTCCTATCATTTCTGCTCCCATCCTTCATCTTGCCTTCAAGCCTATCATCTAATTGTAGCTCTTTTTGTCCACATTTCATTCATTTCCACAGCTCAATTTTCTGAAGAAAACCAAAGAAAATTAAACTTGACTTGAACGACACAACATGCATCAAATAAATAATGTATGGGGTCGTGCACGGTGGTTGTACTTTAATGTAAAGGCAATAGAACCTCATATATGCTAATTAAAACATTATGGGTTCTTCATGTTGAAATCTCACATTTTAGATCTCTAGTTACACAAATAAGGTTTAATTTCATTTGATAAGATCTAAGTAAAGGCAACAATAGTTTATGTTCCAAACAGGGTAATCCTTTTGAGCCACTGGTATGGTGTGCCTTAATATTGGCAAGAGTAAATCACAATATTCTCAATTGCGCTACTGCCCATAACCTTGAATGTTAAGTTCTTAATATTCAACCATAAAATATAAGCCCAAATCAGAACACTTACACTAATGGGAACAGATAAACAGATAAGCTAGCCTTTGATGATCTCCTGACGATCAGTTACACTTTTTGAAGAGATGAGGAAAGATCGAATTAATAAAGTCAGTTGCTATCATTACTTATAATTAATCTAAGTTGTAGATATTTCTATGTTAAAGTCTTGATGTACTTGCTTTTATAAAAGGAAAAATAAGGAAAAAAGAAACACAAAGAAGAACAAAACAAGGCTTACTTGATAGCATCCTTGATCTGAAACTTATCATATATTGATAACCTATAGACAATTGAACAAAGAAACACATTAGTATAACATTAGCTGATATTTCAATTCTGTAAGCACTCACAAATAAACTCAAACCTTGGCGAGGGGAGTAAGGCATGCAGTTGGTAGTGCAACTGGCGTTGGAAGCAAAGTCCAACTTTGGCTTGTATTCCTTCTCATTGACACCAACAACAAACATAGGTGCATCCTTATTTAGGGTAGAAATGATAACCTTCTTGGCACCACCCTGATCACCAACACTCCACCATACTTAAATACAATGGGAAAATAAAAAATGTATTATTAATTCAAACAGAAACACAATCACTACATGGCCAATTATGGTAGACAACACAACTTTTACCCAAGTAAATATATCAAAGATGTAGAATACATCTTACAAAACACCATCACTATATAACCAATTATAGTAGCAAGCATTAATTTCATATTTCAAAAGACCCACTAAATCTCGTAAAGCATTATATTAAATGATTTTTTTTATTTGCCATATCTGCACTACATTAACTAATGATAGGGAATCATAAAATTTATGGATCAAGAGATAACCTTCAAGTGGGCAGCAGCTTTTTCCAAAAGACAAATGATAGCTTAGTTTATTTTATTTTACTGATAGCTTCAAGTGGGCAGCAGATCAACATCATTTAAAGTATGCAAAGACCAAAAGACAAGCACGCAAAAGAATCATGCAAGAGGAAATAAATAGCAAGAAAATTAAATAAGTAGAGGATGATATATATTGGTTAATCAGTCTTCGCAACTCTCATTGAGAGATGTCTACATTAGAAATTTCACAAAAAAGAAACAGATAAAGAGAAAAAGAGAGAGAGAGAGAGAGAGAGAGAAAGAGCAATCTGAACCTCCAAATCATCATATATAGTAATTGTTTCAAATTTTTTTTAAAAGTTCAAAAAATAAAAACATCACTCACTAGCTACTTGATTCATTTGTTCACGGAGTTGCCGCACCAACAACAATGGTGTCGCCCGTCATTCGACCAAACCTCGACCACGATTTGAGCAGTGCCGATGATGCTGCCGGTGGTAGAGAGAGAAAGAGATAACTGATTTTGGGTTTCGATGAGATCGAGAGCAAGTTAGAGATCACGGTGCGATGGGAGCTGTTTTTGATCTTCCAATCAGATAACATCCAGATCTTGTATAAATCTTTCTATGAGATTTAAGACTACAGAAAGAGAGAGTTGGATGGAACTAGAGAGGTAGAGGAAGATAGTGAGAGGAATTTGGCTAGGGCTTTTAGGAGAAGATAAAGAACAATGGTAGAGGAAAGAAAGAGAAGATAGAATTAGGAGGTATAGCTACCGTGAAATAAAAATAGAGGAAAGAGAGAGAGAGTGTGTTTTTTAAGTGCGAGGAGAGAGAGCGTGTTTTTTTTCTTCACTTCAAGACAACGGTTTTCAATTAAGACAATTGTGTTTAATAATTTAGAAAAACCCCAAAACTAAATATCATTGGATATTAGACCTTTATATAATGGTTTTCACAAAACTGTTGTGTAGTAAATTAAGATAACGGACAAAGCACAAACCGTTGTCTATTGACCAATGTCTATTAGCTTTTCTGTAGTAGTGGTTGGGAGTGAACGAGAATATCATTTCGGTGCACACACTGAACAGTTTGGTTAAAGTTGCACCAAAACGTATTCGGTTGGCAGGAAAGACATGGGGAAGCACTTTCCCATGCTTGGATTAGCATTCTAGCCCTAAAGAAGCACATTCCGTGTTTAGAAGGCACAAAAACATCATTCCGGTGCGTACTCAATCCAATTCCGTGCAATTTCCACCAAAACGTGCCCGATTGGCAAGAAAGATGTGGGGAAGCACTTTCTCATTCTTGGATTAGCGTTCTAGCCCTCAAAATGCACATGCTTTTGTTAACAACGCACGAAAACTACATTTCAGTGCCTTCTCAACCCAATTTCATTTCAATTGCACCAAAACGTCCCCGGTTGGTAATAAGGACATGGGGAAGCACTTTCACTTGTTTAGATTAGCGTTCTAGCCCCAATGAACCAGTTTAGCTGTTAAGAGTGCATGGAAAGTCATTTCGGTGCACACTATGCACAACTTGGTTAAAGCTGCACCAAAACGTGCGCGGTTGGCAAGAAGCACGTTCTCATGCTTGGATTAACGTTTTAGCCCTCAATAAGCACATTTCGTGTTTAGAACGAACTAAAACCTCATTTAAATGCATGCTTAGTCTACTTTTGTCTAAATTACATTAAAACGTGCTCGGTTGGCAAAAAGGACATGAAGACGCACGTGCTCATGTCTCGATTAGCGTGCCAGCCCTAAAGAACCATTTTAGGCGTTAAGAATGCGCGAAAACATTATTTCGGTGCGTACTCAGGCCGAATTCATCCAAATTGCACCAAAACTTCCTTGGTGGGCAAGAAACACATAAGAAAGCACATTCCCATGTCTCGATATTAGCGTGATAACCCTGAGGATCCACTTGAGGCGTTAAGGATGCACGAAAACATCATTTCGGTGCACATTGAGTCCAAGTCGATTAAAGTTGCACCAAAACGTTCCCCGGTTGAAAGAAAGACATGGGGAAGCACTCTCTCATGTCTCGATAAGTGTTCAAGCCCCACAGAACAACGTTAGGTGCTAAGAATGCACGAACACGTCATTTTGGTGCATACTCCATCTAACTTGGGCGAAATTGCACCAAAATGTGCTCGATTCGCAAGAAAGAGGTGAGGAAGCACTCTCTAATGTCTCGATTAGCGTGCTAGCCCTAACGAACCACTTTGGGTGTTAGGAGTGAAAAAAAATGTCATTTCGGTGCTCACACGGTACAGTTTGGTTAAAGTTACACTAAAACGTTATCGGTTGGCAAGAAACAAATGAGGCAGCACTTTCCCATGCTCGGATTAGCATTCTAGCCCTAAAGAAGCACATTTAGTGTTTAGAAGGCACAGAAACATCATTTCGGTGCGTACTAAATCCAATTTCGTGAAATTTCCCCCAAAACGTGCCCGGTTGGCAAGAAAGATGTGGGGAGGCACTTTCTCATTCTTGGATTAGTGTTCTAGCCGTCAAGAAACACATGCTTTTGTTAAGAACGCATGAAAACCTTGTTTCGGTGCCTCCTGAACCCAATTTTGTTTCACTTGCAACAAAACGTCCCTGGTTGGCAATAATGACATGAGGAAGCATTTTCTCATGTTTGGATTAGCGTTCTAGCCCCAACGAACCATTTTAGGTGTTAAGAATGAATGGAACGTCATTTCGGTGCACACTGTGCACAACTTGGTTAAAGTCGTACCAAAACGTGTGCGGTTGGCAATAAGCAACTTCTCATGCTTGGATTAACGTTCTAGCCATCAAGAAGCACATTCCGTGTTAAGAAAGAACTAAAACCTTATTTCAATACATACTCAGTCTACTTTCGTCTAAATTACATCAAAACGTGCTCGGTTGGCAAGAATGACCTGAGGACGGACATTCTCATGTCTCGATTAGCGTGCCAACCCTAAAAAACCACTTTAGGTGCTAAGAATGCGCGAAAACATCATTTCAATGCGTACTCAGTCCGAATTTGTCCAAATTGCACCAAAACTTCCTTGGTGGGCAAGCAAGACATAAGGAAGCACTTTCTCGTGTCTCGATATTAGCGTGCTAACCCTAAGGATCCACTTGAGGCCTTAAGGATGCACGAAAATGTCATTTCGGTACACACTGAGTCCAAGTCGATTATAGTTGCACCAAAACGTTCCTCGGTTGAAAGAAAACATAGGGAAGCACTCTCTCATGTCTCGGTAAGCGTTCAAGCCCTAAAGAACCACTTTAGGAGCTAAGAATGCACGAATACGTCATTTCGGTGCATACTCAGCCTAACTTGCTCCAAATTGCACCAAAACGTGCCCGATTCGCAAGAAAGAGGTGAGGAAACACTCTCTAATTTCTCGATTAGTGTGCTAGCCCCAAAGAATCACTTTGAGTGTTAGGAGTGAACGAAAATGTCATTTTGGTGCACACACTGTACACTTTTGGTTAAAGTTGCACCAAAATGTTATCGGCTGGCAAGAAAGACATGGGGACGCACTTTTGAAGTTTGGTATAAAGTGCTTTAACTCCCTAAAGCACCGAAGTAAAACAACGATCACTGATCGGACCCAATTTTAAAACTATTTGACAAGACTTAACCAATCAAACACACTTATGTCTACTCGACAGAAGCACAACTCGAGAAACACAACCAACTAGCAATTCAAGTATTTGTGTGAGGAGTGATAACCTAGGCACTCAAGGATCCATCAAGGTAGGCATCCCAGTGCTAGCCACAACTAAAGGGAGATGTGAGATGCTAGATTATATTCAGTTCATCAGATGCAATATAATCAATCATAAGTCATGGTATGATGCCAAATACCAAGAAAATAAACACAAGATATATAAGACCCAAATAAACTCAGCAACCACAAAGAGGAGACACACAAGTTGTTCACCCAGAAAAACCTCAAAGGGTTAAAAAAACTGGGGGTCTTATCTGCTGACCAGGCAATCCAATATGTTGAGGTTCAATACAAAGTCTATATCAGCACACAAGCTCTTTTACTAACTCTAAAGCTAAGTAGCAGCTAGCATACCCACTTTGTGCAACCATCAACCAAGCAGCCGAGAGTCATTTACGTTGTTGGCAGCTCTATCCTCTAGCTCATCAACATGTAGCACCCCATTTGCAGCTTGCTTATGGATCTTCAAGATATGAAAGTGATATGCAATATTTTGGGTTAGCAAGATCAACTCCTTCAACCAAACAAGATTTGAAGAAGCCAATATAAACCCAAATCTAAAAACTAGAGTGATGTGTTTATGCTTTTGAAGAAATCTGAAACTTATACACAAAACCCATTTAGTTTTTAGATAAAACAAATCAAGAGATGAACACAAGAAAATTTTCAAAGAAAAACTTTCAACTCTTGAAAAATAAAATACCCATTCGGTCACACAAAAACACTCAGCTCAAAGGCTGCTCAAAACATACCAAAAATGTGTGTCACGAAAAGAATGAAGGGCTGCCCGTACCTTGTAGCAGCAGCCACACACGCACACCCACACCGTTCCACATGGCAGCCAATAATAGGGTTAAGTCCTAACCAACTTTCAGGACAGCTCATAGCCGAATATGCCAAAGGGAATCTGAAGATTCGTGTGGGAGAGGGGCTGAGTTGTTTTTGGGAAAGTTTCCATTTTCAGAAAAAAATATTTGGGGAAGATGATGAATAGTGCAAAATGAAAACCCATTAAAAACTGATGTGGGCTGGAGAATAAATGAGAAGATTAAAGGCCCAATCATAAGAAGTCAGAAAGTTAAACACGTGCAAATACCCATTTAGGAGAGTGACCCACATAAAAGATTCTCACGTGGGATCACTTGATATTCACAAGATAGTATGTGCAGTTCCCGTGCCAGAAAAGTGTAGTGTATGATATGTCATAGACTAGTCAAAACATGCACTACTCTGTGAAAAACTGATGTTACGTGAAATGCATGATATGGGTATTACCTTAGGCATGAGGGATGTATGACCAGCTATGCAGACTTCATTGCACACTCAAATATTCCTAACTTAGTCTAGAGCTTGTGTGAGATTCACAAATCTAAAATAATTACAAGCTGTTTTGTCAAGGAAATTGCCAATACAAAACTTGAAACTAACAACTTTCCCGTGCTTGGATTAGCATTCTAGCCCTAAAGAACCACATTTCGTGCTTAGAAGGCATGAAAACATCATTTCGGTGTGTACTCAATCCAATTTCACGCGATTTCCCTCAAAACATCCCCGTTGGCAAGAAAGATGTGGAGATGCACTTTCTCATGCTTGGATTAGCATTCTAGCCCTCAAGAAACACATGCTTTTGTTAAGAACGCACGAAAACCTCATTTCGATGCCTCCTCAACCCAATGTCGTTTCAATTGCCTCAAAACTTCCCCGGATGGCAATGAGGACATGTGGAAGCACTTTCTCTTGTTTGGATTAGTGTTCTTGCCCCAACAAACTAGTTTAGGTGTTAAGAATGCATGAAACGTTATTTCAGTGCACACTGTGTACAACTTGGTTAAAGTTGCAGCAAAACTTGCACGGTTGGCAAGAAGCACGTTCTCATGCTTGGATTAAGCCCTCAAGAAGCACATTTAGTGTTAAGAAGGAACTAAAACCTAATTTTAGTGCATACTCAATCTAATTTCGTTTAAATTTCATCAAAACGTGCCCGGTTGGCCAGATGGACATGAGGACGCACGTTCTCATGTCTCGATTAGCGTGCCAGCCCTAAAGAACCATTTTAGGTATTAAGGATGCACGAAAGCATTATTTCGGTGCGTACTCAATCCGAATTCATGTAAATTCCACCAAAACTTCCTTGGTGGGCAAGAAAGACATAAGGAAGCACTTTCTCTTGTCTCGATATTAGCGTGCTAACCCTAAGGATCCCCTTGAGGCCTTAAGGATGCACGAAAATATCATTTCGGAGCACACTAAGTCCAAGTCGATTAAAGTTGCACTCTCTAATGTCTTGATTAGCGTACTAGCCCTAAAGAACCACTTTGGGTGTTAGGAGTGAACAAAAACATCATTTCGGTGCACACACTGTACAGTTTGGTTAAAGTTGCACCAAAACATTATCGGTTAGCAAGAAAGACATGGAGAAGCACTTTACCATGCTTGCATTAGCATTCTAGCCCTAAAGAAGCACATTTCGTGTTTAAAAGGCACAAAAACATCATTTCGGAGCGTACTCAATCGAATTTCATGCAATTTCCGCCAAAACGTCCCCGGTTGGCAAGAAAGATGTAGGGAAGCACTTTCTCATTCTTGGATTAGCGTTCTAGCCCTCAAGAAGCAAATGCTTTTGTTAATAATGCACGAAAACCTCATTTCAGTGCCTCCTCAACCCAAGTTCGTTTCAAGTGCACCGAAACGTCCCCCTGTTGGCAATCACAACATGAGGAAGCACTTTCTCTTGTTTGGATTAGCGTTCTAGCCCCAACAAACCAATTTAGGTGTTAAGAATGCATGGAAAGTCATTTCAATGCACATTGTGCACGACTTGGTTAAAGTTGCACCAAAACGTTCGCGGTTGGTAAGAAGCACCTTCTCATGCTTGGATTAACGTTCTAGCCCTCAACAAGCACATTCCATGTTAAGAAGGAACCAAAACCTTATTTCAGTGCATACTCAGTCTACTTTCATCTAAATTGCATCAAAATGGGCCCGGTTGGCAAGAAGGACATGAGGACGCATGTTCTCATGTCTCGATTAGCGTGCCAACCCTAAAGAACCACTTTAGGTGTTAAGAATGCACGAAAAAGTCATTTTAGTGCATACTCAATCCGAATTCATCTAAATTGAACCAAAACGTGCCCGATTTGCAAGAAAGATGTGAGGAGGCACCCTATAATGTCTCAATTAGCGTGCTAGCCCTAAAGAACCACTTTGGGTGTTAGGAGTGAACGAAAACGTCATTTCGGTGCACACACTGTACAGTTTGGTTAAAGTTACACCAAAACCTTATCGGTTGGCAAGAAAGACATGGGGAAGCGCTTTCCCATGCTTGGATTAGCACTCTAGCCCTAAAGAAGCACATTTCGTGTTTAGAAGGCACGAAAACAACATTTCGGTGCGTACCCAATCCAATTTCGTGCACTTTCCACCAAAACATGCCCGGTTGGAAAGAAAGATCTGGGGAAGCACTTTTTCATTCCTGGATTAGCGTTCTAGCCATCGAGAAGCACATGCTTTTGTTAAGAACGCACGAAAACCTCATTTCGGTGCCTCCTCAACCGAATTTTATTTCGATTGCACCAAAACGTCCCTGGTTGGCAATAAGGACATAAGGAAGCACTTTCTCTTGTTCGGATTAGCGTTCTAGCCCCAACGAACCAGTTTAGGTGTTAAGAATGCATGGAAAATCATTTCGGTGCGCACTGTGGACAACTTGGTTAAAGTTGCACCAAAACTTGCGCGGTTGGCAAGAAGCACGTTCTCATTCTTAGATTAATGTTCTAGCCCTAAAGAAGCACATTTCATGTTAACAAGGAACTAAAACCTCATTTCAGTGCATACTCAGTCTACTTTGGTCTAAATTGCATGAAAACGTGCCCGGTTGGCAAGAAGGACATGAGGACTCACGTTCTCATGCCTCGGTTAGCATGCCAGCCCTAAAGAACCACTTTAGGTGTTAAGAATGAGCGAAAATGTCATTTCAGTGCGTACTCAGTACGAATTCGTCCAAATTGCACCAAAGTTCCTTGGTGAGCAAGAAAGACATAAGGAAGCACTTTCTCAGGTCTCGATATTAGCGTGCTAACCCTAAGGATCCATTTGAGGCCTGAAGGATTCACGAAAACGTCATTTTGGTGCGTTCTCAAACCAATTTCATGCAATTTCCACCAAAACGTGCCCGGTTGGCAAGAAAGATGTGGGGAAGCACTTTCTCATTCTTGGATTAGCGCTCTAGACCCCAAGAAGCACATGCTTTTGTTAAGAACGCACATGCTTTGGTTAAAGTTGCACCAAAACGTGCGCGGTTGGCAAGAAGAACGTTCTCATGCTTGGATTAACGTTCTAGCCCTCAAGAAGCACATTTCGTGTTAAGAAGGAACTAAAATGTCATTTCAGTGCATACTTAGTCTACTTTCGTGAAAATTGCATCAAAATGTGCACGATTGGCAAGAAGGACATGAGGACGCACGATCTCATGTCTCGATTACCGTACCAACCCTAAAGAACCACTTTAGGTGTTAAGAATGCGCGAAAACATCATTTCGGTGTGTATTCAGTCTGAATTCGTCCAAATTGCACCAAAACTTTCTTCGTGGGCAAGAAAGACGCAAGGAAGCAATTTCTCATGTCACGATATTAGTGTGCTAATCGTATGAAACCGCTGGTGGCCTTAAGGATGCACGAAAACGTCATTTCGGTGCACACTGAGTCCAAGTCGATTATAGTTGCACCAAAACGTTCCCCGGTTGGAAGAAAGACATGGGGAAGCACTTTCTCATGTCTCGATAAGCGTTCACGCCCCAAAGAACAATTTTAGGTGCTAAGAATGCACGAATACGTCATTTCGGTGCATACTCAGTCTAACTTGGTTCGAATTGCACCAAAACGTGCCCGATTCGCAAGAAAGAGGTGAGGAAGCACTCTCTAATGTCTCGCTTAGTGTGCTAGCCCTAAAGAACCACTTTAGGTGTTAGGAGTGAACGAAAACGTCATTTCATTACACACACTATACAGTTTGGTTAAAGCTGCACCAAAACGTTATCGATTGGCAAGAAAGACATGGGGAAGCACTTTCCTATGCTTGGATTGCATTCTAGCCCTAAAGAAGCACATTTCGTGTGTAAAAGGCTCGAACACATCATTTCGGTGTGTACTCAATCTATTTCGTGCAATTTCCACCACAACGTGCCCGGTTAGCAAGAAAGATGCGGGCAAGTTCTTTCTCATTTTTGGATTAGCATTGTAGCCCTCAAGAAGCACATGCTTTTGTTAAGAACGCACCATTTTGGTGCCTCCGCAACCCAATTTTATTTCAATTGCACCAAAACGTCCTCAGTTGGCAATAAGGACATGAGGAAGCACTTTCCCTTGATTAGATTAGTGTTGTAGCCCCAACGAACCAGTTTAGGTTTTAAGAATGCATGGAACGTCATTTCGGTGCACACTGTGCACAACTTCATTAAAGTTGGAACAAAACGTGCACGGTTGGGCACAAGCTCGTTCTCATGCTTAGAATAACGATCTAGCCCTCAAGAAGCACATTTCATGTTAAGAAGGAACTAAAACCTCCTTTTAGTCCACATTCAGTCTACTTTTGTCTAAATTGCATCAAAACGTGCCCAGTTGGAAAGAAGGACATGAGGACGCACGTTCACATGTCTCGATTAGTGTGCCAGCTCTAAAGAACACTTTAGGTGTTAAGAATGCGCGAAAACATCATTTCTGTGCTTACTCAGTCTGAATTCGTCGAAATTGCTCCAAAACTTCGTGCAATGTCCACCAAAACGCGCCCAGTTGGCAAGAAAGATGGGGGGAACCACTTTCTCATTCTTGGATTAGAGTTCTAGGCCTCAAGAAGCACATGCTTTTGTTAAGAACGCAGCAAATCCTCATTTCGGTGCCTCCTCAACCCAAGTTCGTCTCAATTGCACCAAAACGCCCCCGGTTGGCAACAAGGACATGAGGAAGCACTTTCTCTTTTTTGGATTAGCGTTCTAGACCCAACGAACTAGTTTAGGTGTTAGGAATGCATTGAACGTCATTTCGGTGCACATTGTGCACAACTTGGTTAAAGTTGCACCAAAAGGTGCGCAATCGGCAAGAAGCACGTTCTCATGCTTCCTTTAACGTTCTATCCCTCAAGAAGCGGATTTCGTGTTCAGAAGGAACTAAACCCTCATTTCAGTGCATACTCAGTCTACTTTCGTCTAAATTGCATCAAAACGTGCCCGGTTGGCAAGAAGGACATGAGGACGCACGTTCTCATGTCTCGATTAGTGTGCCAGCCCTAAAGAACACTTTAGGTCTTAAGAATGCGCGAAAACTTCATTTCCGTGCTTACTCAGTCTGAATTTGTCCAAATTGCACCAAAACTTTCTTGGTAGGCAAGAAAGTCATAAGGAAGCACTTTCTCATGTCTCGATATTAGGGTGCTAACCCTAAGGATCCACTTGAGGCCTTAAGAACGCACGCAAACGTCATTTCAGTGCACACTGAGTCCAAGTCGATTAAAGTTGCACCAAAACGTTCCCCGGTTGAAAGAAAGACATGGGGAAGCACTCTCTCATGTCAAGATAGGCGCCAAGCCCCAAAGAACAACTTTAGGGGCTAAGAATGCATGAATATGTCATTTCGGTGCATACTCAGTCTAACTTGGTTCGAATTGCACCGAAACGTGCCCGGTTCGCAAGAAAGAGGTGAGGAAGCACTCTCTAATTTCACGACAAGAGTGCGAGCCCTAAAGAACCACTTTGGGTGTCAGGAGTGAACGAAAACGTCATTTGGGTGTACACACTGTACAGTTTGGTTAAAGTTGCACCAAAACGTTAACGGTTGGCAAGAACGACATGGGGAAGCACTTTCCCATGCTTGGATTTGCATTCTAGCCCTAAAGAAACACATTTCGTGTTTAGAAGGCAGGATAACATCATTTCGGTGCGTACTCAATCCAATTTCGTGCAATTTCCACTAAAACGTACCTAGTTGGCAAGACAGATGTGGGGAAGCACTTTCTCATTCTTGTATTAGCATTCTAGCCCTCAAGAAGCACATGCTTTTGTTAAGAACGCACAAAATCCTCATTTCGGTGCCTCCTTAACCCAAGTTCGTCTCAATTGCACCAAAACGTCCCCGGTTGGCAACAAGGATATGAGCAAGCACTTTCACTTTTTTGGATTAGCGTTCCAGCCCCAACAAACCAGTTTAGGTATTAAGAATGCATGGAACGTCATTTCGGTGCACACTGTGCACAACTTGGTTAAAGTTGCACCAAAACGTGCGTGATTGGCAAGAAGCACGTTCTCATGCTTGGATTAACGTTCTAGCTCTCAAGAAGCACATTTCATGTTAAGAAGGAACTAAAACCTCATTTCAGTGCATACTCAGTCTACTTTCGTCTAAATTGTATCAAAACGTGCCTGGTTGGCAAGAAGGACATGAGGACGGACATTCTCATGTTGCAATTAGCGTGCCAGCCCAAAAGAACCACTTTAGGTGTTAAGAATGCTTGAAAACATCATTTCTGTGCCTACTCAGTCTAAATTCGTCCAAATTGCACCAAAACTTCCTTGGTGGGTAGGAAAGACATCAGGAAGCACTTGCTCATGTCACGATATTAGCGTGCTAACCCTAAGGATCCACTTAAGGCCTTAAGGACGCACGAAAACGTCATTTCGGTGCACACTAAGTCCAAGTCGATTAAAGTTGCACCAAAACGTTCCCCGATTGAAAAAAAGACATGGGAAATCACTCTCTCATGTCTGGATAAGCATTCAAACCCCAAAGAACAACTTTAGGTGCTAAGAATCCACGAATACGACATTTCGGTGCATACTTAGTCTAACTCGGTCCAAATTGCACCCAAATATGCCCGATTCGCAAGAAAGAGGTGGGGAAGCACTCTCCAATGTCTCAATTAGCGTACTAGCCCTAAAGAACCACTTTGGGTGTTAGGAGTGAACGAAAACGACATTTCGGGGCACACTATACAGTTTGGCTAAAGTTGCACCAAAACCTTATTGGTTGGCAAGAAAGATATGGGGAAGCACTTTCCCATGCTTGGATTAGCATTCTAGCCCTAAAGAAGCACATTTCGTGTTTAGAAGGCGCCCAAACATCATTTCGGTACGTACTTAATTCAATTTCGTACAATTTCCACCAAAACGTGCCCGGTTGGCAAGAAAGATGTGGGGAAGCACGTTCTCATTCTTGGATTAGAGTTCTAGCTCTCAAGAACCACATGCTTTTGTTAAGAACGCACGAAATCCTCATTTCGGTGCCTCCTCAATCCATGTTCATCTCAATTGCACCAAAACGTCCCCGGTTGGCAACAAGGACATGAGGAAGCACTTTCTCTTTTTTGGATTAATGTTCTAGCCGCAACGAACCAGTTTAGGTGTTAAGAATGCATAGAACGTCATTTCGGTGCACACTGTGCACAATTTGGTTAAAGTTGCACCAAAACGTGCGCGGTTGGCAAGAAGCACGTTCTCATGCTTGGATTAACCTTCTAGCCCTCAAGAAGCACATTTCGTGTTAAGAATGAACTAAAACCTCATTTCAGTGCATACTCAGTCTACTTTTGTTTAAATTGCATCAAAACGTGCCCGGTTGGCAAGAAGGACATGAGGACGCACGTTCTCTTGTCTCGATAGTGTGCAACCCCTATAGAACACGTTAGGTGTTAAGAATGCGTGAAAACTCCATTTCGGTGCTTACTCAATCTGAATTCGTCCAAATTACACCAAAACTTCCTTGGTGGGCAAGAAAGACATAAGGAAGCACTTTCTCATGGCACGATATAAGCGTGCTAACCCTAAGGATCCACTTGAGGCCTTAAGGATGCACGAAAACGTCATTTCGGTGCATACTCAGTCTAACTTGGTTCGAATTGCATCAAAACGTGCCCGGTTCGAAAGCAGGAGGTGAGGAAGCACGCTCTAATTTCTGTCTTAGCGTGCTAGCCCTAAAGAACCACTTTGGATGTTAAGAGTGAACGAAAACATCATATCGGTGCACACACTGTACAGTTCTGTTAAAGTTGCACCAAAACGTTATCGGTTTGCAAGAAAGATGTGGGGAAGCACTTTCTCATTCTTGGATTAGCGTTCTAGGCCTCAAGAAGCACATGCTTTTGTTAGAACGCATGAAAACCTCATTTCGGTGCCTCCTCAAGCCAATTTCGTTTCAATTGCACCAAAATGTCCCCGGTTGGCAATAAGGACATGAGGAAGCACTTTCTCTTGTTTGGATTAGCGGTCTAGCCCCAGCAAACCAGTTTAGGTGTGAAGAATGCATGGAACATCATTTCGATGCACACTGTGCACAACTTGGTTAAACCTGCACCAAAACGTGCGCGAGTGGCAAGAAGCACGTTCACATGCTTGGATTAACGTTCTAGCCCTCAAGAATCACACTTTGTGTTAAGAAGGAACTAAAATCTCAATTCAGTGAATACTCAGTCTACTTTCCTCTAAATTGCATATAAACGTGCCTGGTTGGCAAGGTGGACATGAGGACGCACGTTTTCATGTCTCGATTAGTGTGCCACCCTAAAGAACACTTTAGGTGTTAAGAATGCGCGAAAACATCATTTCTGTGCTTAATAAGTCCAAATTCTTCCAAATTGCACCAAAACTTCCTTGGTGGGCAAGAAAGACATAAGGAAGGACTTTCTCATGGCTCGATATTAGCTTGCCAACCCTAAGGATCCACTAAGGCCTTAAGGATGCACGAAAATGTGCACTACTACAAAAACATCGATATATATCAGTTCTTCACTGATGTCTAATGGGTTAAAAACCGATAAGTCCAGGGGTGATAAGAAAAGTCCCCCAAATAGATATCGCTTTAAAATTAATATCTTTTACATGATTTGACATCTATTTTATTATACATTCTGATATCTTAAAAAATGATTGGATATCGTTTTTAAGAATTTTCGACATAAGATACACATAAAACTGATATAAATATTAGATATAACATCGTTTTTGAATCAATTTAGATGTGTTAACGCCAACACAATGTTAAATTTATAATCAAGGATATCGAAATTGGATTGAAAAATGATATAGTAAATTAACTAAACATCGGTTGGTATAATAAATCCGATGTGTAATTAATTTTTTATTTAAAAATAAACCAAGTACATCAGTTTTCTTACATTATACATCAGTTTTTCACCGATATGAATGCCCACATTATACATCAGTGCAAGAATTTTTTACTGATTTAGATGCCTACATTATACATCAGTTTTTTACTTTTTCACTTATATGAATGCCTACATTATACATCAGTTCAATTTCTGGACAGGTGATATAATTGATAATAGTACTTGATGTTACGACCCGTCCCTAGTTTTCCTTGTTGGATAGCCATTTAAAGTCTTTGAGGTAAATTTACCAATTTGCCCTCATTTAGAGACGTTTTGGTTTTTTGCAAGGGACGTGTATTTTTAAAAGGGTGTTTTGACCCAAATTTTTATATGGTTACGTAGAGATCGATCTCACGAGCACGTAGGAAGAAACGGCTCGTAATTTGGACTTACGGTTTAAGAGTTATGGACGTTTAAAGTTTGGAAGGGAAAATATAAATAGGAAAAATAATTTCATTTTTCAAAAAAAAATCAAAATTCACGCGTGAATAGTGTCTGGCGATCAGAATCGCCGTCGCACCTCCCAGCCGCGCGTGGAAGCGCGTGCAGCATCTTCTGGACTTCTGGTTGGTTGGGTTTTGTTCGCCTCTTCGTTCTCTTTCCATCCATATCCAAATCGTCCCGATCGGACCACTGTGGACGACGAATCGAGCCCTGGAAATTTCGGCTACCGTGAGTTTCAAATCCAAATTCCTGCTTCTTCTGACCTCGGTTTGGTTCGATTATTACCTTTCTGAAATCCTCACGTTTCAAGCTTTCCAACCATATGTGATTTGTAATTTTTCTTGTAGGTTTGAATTTTCAGATCAGGGACAGAAATTAATTTTCAGATCGGAGACAGAAATTTCAGACCGAATTTGGGGTTTTCCGGCCACTTCCGGCCACTTTTTGGACTCAGCCCAGTTGACAAAGTTGTTCCTCTCGTCGAGCCCATCGATTTGGTATGGTCAATTTTATTTTCTGGGTTGGTCACCAGAAAGTCAACTTTTCGGTGGCTGCCGCCGTTGACCACCGCCGGCGCCGCCACGTGTGGCGGTGCTGGACTGGCCAGTGACCAAAAATGTTCTTTTTCTTATTTTAAAGCTTTTGGGAACCAACTTGGACCTTACGTGTTTGTACAGGACGATCGGAAGTGTTTTCCGGGAAGTTTTGGGTGTTGGCCGCTAGTTGGGTGATCGGCGAGGCTTACGTTTTGCTCGCCAAGTTTGTGAGTGGAATTTAAAATTCAGTTACTTGTTTGTTTGGTTAGCTTGTTTGCTGTTTGCTAGTTAAGTGGGTACGAATTAGGATTGAAGATCTTGAAAGGTTTGAGGTTATTTTGGGCATTGAGGATTTGTGAATTTAACTTGGATTAATAGTTTGAGGTGTTGGTTTTATTTAATTAGTGATTTGATTGTTGAGTTGTGAACTTTGTGATTTGAGGTTTAAATCGGTTTTGTAATTGATTATTACTGATTTTATTGTTAAGATATTTAGTAAGTTTTCACTCATACGAGCTCTAGTGAGCTTACCGGGTTTGTGTTTAAACCCGGTGCACCTTCTGTTGGGTGCAGGGTTTGTTTTGCAGGTTAAGCAGGCTTGAGCTTACCGGGTTTGTGTTTAAACCCGGTGCACGTTTGGTTGGGTGCAGGGTTTGTTTTGCAGGTTAAGCAGGCTGAGGAGACAGTATTGGGAAGACGAGGCAGTGGGACCACCTGTGTTTTAGAAACTTTGTTTTATACTTTGGTTTTATGTAAATGTTTTTTTTTTGAATTACAGCTAATTTGAATAAAGGATTTATTGTTCATGGCTCATAGTTTCAGGCAAAGAGTAAAGGTTTTAGTTTTAATGTTTGTCACGTGCCCTAGGGTCGAGGCCCATGTCGTGAGACGTGGCACCCCCATAGGGTCGTCTCGGGGTCAACTCCGGAGCAGTCCTGTCAACTCTATTTGTCAAAATCACAACCATTGATAGAAAAAAAAAAAATTCTACAATGGATGAGTATGAGAATTAATCGTGATGGACATGGTGTTTATTTGGCCATCCTCTTTTTTTTTTTTTTCTTTCCTTTCTCATGGATTGGGCTTTTAACTTAATTAAACATCTCTTTACTTGGCCCAAAAGTGTGAAGCCCAAAGTTGAAAATTGAACCCATTTCAAGCCCATAATTATTTATATACAAATATTATTACTATATATATATATATATATATATATATTTGGACATTGCAGTTATACAAACGTCGTTAACTATTTCAATGGCTTAATCCAAACCCTCCTCTAATTAAAAAAACATGCCTCACTTAAAATAAGATAATATAATAGAGAGAATTATTGCAATGGTTTTCAAACTTTAAGTCAAGTATCACTTTAGTTTACAAACTTGTTTAAATCATATAGATCACAAACTTTTATATGAGCATCACTTTAATTCACTTTGTTACTTTCATTTATATTTTTCATTAGTTTTAGTCACGTATATCACATTAGGGAAAGAAAGAAATAATGAGTTATCAGTTTTACCTTTCAAAGTGACTTACATGTTTGACACGTAACTAAAATTGATGGAAAAAGCTGATAAAATTTACATAATGGACGTAAGTGATACACTGATAAAAATTTGAGGACTATAGAATTCAAAAAATAAGTTTGTGGGCTAAAATGATAGTAAGGGTAATTGTTGTTTGCTCTAATAATACGAACATGCTCATGTAAATTACACTCTTCTTAAGTTTAGTTCAGCATTCATATAACATTAGCTTAGGAGCAAAGTGAGTTAAACTAAATTTTGAAAGACAAAATAAAACGCAACAATAGTTTAGGACCTTAGGTCGTGTATAATTGAAAATTAGAAAATAAGCTTTTAATTGTTGTCAATTAGAAAATAAACTTGTTTTTTTATAAAACTAGACTTTGCATGTGTCAATTAGCATTCAACTATCTCCGCTCCACATTTTAAAATAGTGTGGTGTTTTTTATTTTTTAAATTTTATTTTATTTTAATTTTTGTATTTACAACTATACCCTTATTTGTTAAGTTTCTTCAATGTGAATGTATTATTGAATGAAGGATATTTTAGATAAATTATAATTTGGTAAAACTTATAACATTAAATTTCTCTTCTGACATTATAATATTAATAGAAATTTAGGATTAAATACCAAGTTTCAATA
>QANT01001391.1:0-50263 GCA_003254885.1 Purshia tridentata | reverse complement strand
CCTCCCTCTCCCCCTCCCTCCCTCCCTTCACAAAATGCTCGAGGAATTATTGTAGGCTTAATATCAGTTATTTATAGAAGAAAGATTATTAGTACGCTTCTTTTTCAGATGGCAGAATACAGGATTTCAGTTTATGGAAGAAAACAAAGTGAGTGGGATCAACTGGCTAGCTGGTTCGTTAACAATGAAATTTATAGTGAGAATGCTGTATGGTTAATACAGGTATGTTAGTATTTGTTTTTTTTCTCTTTTCTGGTAGCTGTTCTATTGCAAGTGGTCAACTGTCTGTCTGCATTGCTGGGTTTGTTCTCATGATGACGTTTTTCTTACTACACTTGGCTTGTATGATTACAGCGTCATGTTCCTAATTGTGGTTGCAATTTGACTTATTAATTTGTTCCCCCGTTGGATTTTTTTTCATCATTTACTTTACCAATAAGCTTACACTTGAGAGTTGGATTGTTGTGCACTTGCAAGCATGAAAGGTGATTTGGTCTGTGAGATAATTGGACCTATTTAAGCAACCAATAACCTATCTTCTTGCTTCTTGAGTAATGCTATTTGTACACACTTAACTGACCACATTGGCTGGCTAGTGACCACCTTATGTTGGCAGCTGATGTGGTCATGCTATGTAATTAATGGCATGAGCTCATATGCAAATAACTAAAACTTAAAAATCTATGTCAACTCGTTTTATTAATTGACATGGCACGACCACATCAGCTGCCACATAAGGTGGTCAGCAAATGTGGCAGTAGGTGTGGACAAATAGCATTATTCCTTGCTTCTCATATGGATATAATTGTATTGGGGTTTCATGGTATTTTACAAATTCATTTTGCCTAGCATTTCCTCTCTTTAAATTTAGTGTCATACATAGTTACATTAGCTCATGCGGTTTTAGTATTGAATTCAATTTTCAGCTACCACGGCTATACAATATCTACAAGAAGATGGGAATTGTTACCTCCTTCCAAAATATTTTAGATAATGTGTTCATCCCCCTCTTTGAAGTCACTGTTGACCCAAATTCTCATCCTCAATTACATGTGTTCCTGATGCAGGTTAGTAAGTCAATATTCGAGATTAGATGCTTCTTATCCTTTAGAGAGGTGTTAGATATTTTGATGTGTGTGTGTATGCGCGTTTGTGGAGACAGTGTTATGCTCCAAGTCCAGGAAATGACTTAAATGGTGGTTTAGCTGGGTATAATTCTATCAAAATTTCTGTTAGGCACTCCACAATTTTACAACCTGTAAAAGAAGCACTTCTAGGACTATTTGAATTTTAAGATGGACCTTTCACCCCCTCCAAAATCATCCACCAGACATCAAATAAACATATCGTTGCCTCTGGTTTCTATTTTATCTAATATAATAAGCTAAACTAGAATATATTCTTAATATTATAGCATTACCAACCATTTGAAATAAAAAAATTACTAGGTTATTACAGTGTGAGATGCCCTGTTCATTTTTACAAGAAGAATCACATCTGTACAATTTCCAGCTAGTGAGGTATCTTAATGTCTATGGTGGCTTTTCAATTATTATGTCAATTTTTTTTAATGCGGTAATTCATTTGAAAACAGGTGGTGGGCTTTGACATTGTAGATGATGAAAGTAGACCAGAAAGGCGGCCAACTAAACACATGCCAACACCAGCTGAATGGACTAATGAATTCAATCCTGCATACTCTTATTATGCTTATTACTGCTATGCAAACTTGTACACTCTTAATAAGGTTTTCAACACCTGATCCTTTTAAATAAAAAAGATGAACAATATATATCTGGGTGATATTGAAATTGATTTCACACTCTTGTTTCCCTTTGTTTCAGCTTCGCGAATCCAAAGGATTGCCTACAATTAAATTCCGTCCTCACTGTGGAGAGGTATTGTCTGCAACCTAAACTCAAGTATTACTGTTTAATGATCTTTGAAATCTTCATGATTTTTCTTCTACCCACTGTGCAGGCGGGTGATATTGACCATTTGGCTGCTGGATTCCTTCTATGCCATAATATCTCTCATGGGATTAATCTTCGGAAAACTCCTGTTTTGCAGTATTTGTATTACCTGGCACAGGTTTGTTCCTTCTTTCTGTTTGAAGAAATTTCCCCATGCCAATTAGTGTGATCTAATTGTTAACAATGCAGTTTTATTTTCTTAGTCTGTTATTGAACCTTATCCAGCTTCTGCCTTATGCGATATCAAAACAATTAGTAACCTTCCTTAAAATGCACAGGTTGGATTGGCAATGTCACCTTTGAGCAATAATTCCCTCTTCTTGGATTACCATCGCAACCCCTTGCCTATGTTCTTCCAACGTGGTCTAAACGTTTCACTTTCAAGCGATGATCCTTTGCAAATCCATCTTACAAAAGAAGCACTTGTGGAGGAATATAGTGTTGCAGCACAGGTTTGTTGATTCATGATTTTTTGTCAGTGTTCATGGTTCATGGTTCATGGTTGTTTATCTTATCAAACCAGTATGATAAGAAAATCAGGTTCATGGTTCATGGTTCATGACTGATGCAGGTATGGAAGTTCAGTGCCTGTGACCTCTGTGAGATAGTTAGAAATTCTGTCTATCAATCTGGATTTTCGCATGCAGCAAAGGTAAGGATATTTATCTTCCACGTTCTGTGTGTTCTTTTAGCAATGTGAATCTGAATGATTCAAAAAGAAAAATCATGCACATAATTTACTGGATCTAGTCCATGATGAGATTTGATACCCATTAAGGGGTGTTTGGATTGCATAATCCATTTTCTTTCTTGATTCTTTCATGCAGTTGCATTGGCTTGGTAGTAAGTATTACTTGAGAGGCCCTGAAGGAAATGATATGCAAAAGACAAATGTGCCCCATTTGAGGATTGCCTTTCGAGATGAGGCAAGTGTTCATGGTTCCTGATTAACTTATTCAAAGTCCCCCCTCTTTCCCCCACCCACCCCTCCCCCAAACACCCCCATCTTTTCTTGCTGAATGATCTGGAGTTTCTGCAGACTTGGAAGGAGGAGATGCAGTATATCTATTCTGGAAAGGCCAGGTTTCCAAAAGAAATAGATCCATGAGGTCAACGTACTCTGATGCCAAGGGAATGAATGGTGCCAAGTTAGGGCCGATCACTATTTCACCTGGACCTTGTTCTGCCACATAAGAATAGCAATTGGGTGTCTACTAATTCACCAATTCCCAAGGATTTATAGAAACAGCAGCTTCAACAGAAACAGTTCAGCACACCTTTGAGGGAAAATGAACCCATAATGATCTCTGATTCTCTGTGTTATCTAGATATTTATAGTGCGTGGCTTCTGATTTAGATGCTATGAGATCTTCTGGAGAACTTTGCTTTATACCCATCTTTTTTTACTTGCAACAATGAATGATCCATGAAAATGTGCCTCCATGGCCTGGTTTTCTAAAATTTAATGAGGGGGAAATGAAGATGATGGTAAAGAAAGATGAGAGAAGTGAGACAAATAAAAGAGAATAAATCAATTTAAAATTACTTATTTATCTAAATTGTCTATTTTTTACTCTTCCTCACGTGATTTAAATCTTGCTCATTTGTTCGGCAATGGTGGGAATATGGAGAACGAGTGTGATTTCTTTTCATGTCGAGTATATGTATCATGGGGATGAGTAATAGCTTATTAGCTTTTACTTGGGAATGAGATGTTCATGAATGGGGGAAATGGGAAATCCATGAGTCCAAGCCTCATGGGTTTGTCATTCTCATGAGCTTATAATAGTTTTGAACGACCTGGTTATCTCCGAGTCGATGTAACAATGTGTTATAAATTGAAAATTTTTATATATGAAAATTATGATTATGATTACCGACATTTTCAAATATTTGAAAGGTTCTCATCATTCTCCTGGAATGGAAATAAGATTGGAATTCATATCACAAATTTTTTGAAAAAATGACTACTTCACAGTTTGCAGTCACGGATCCTAAGAGAGTACCATATTTGTGAAACAAAGTTATTTTACGGTCACACGTTATAGTGGGTTTTTTTTGTTTGCCCCATTTTTTTCCACTCACAAATTAAGTAAAATGGGCCACAAAATCCACAGAACCCATTATTTATAACCAACCCCTTCAGTAAAGGATCCATTCGGGATTTAAAAAATCAAAACAAAGAGATCGTACCAAAAAAAAATAATAAATAAAAATCAAAGCGAAGAAGACTTTGTGCTACAGTCGCTCCAAAATCCACAGTGCCTACTATTTAATATTGTAATTTGCAAACCCCAAATCCCCAACCCCTCGCTTCAGCTCCCTCCCTCTCTCTCTATCTGTGTCTCTCTAAAATTCCTTCCGCCGCTTCGTTCTCTACAAAACCCTCACCACCACCACCACCACAGGTGGTGCCGCACCGATCACCAAACCAACAAAACCCTAGAACTAGGAAACCCACTAGCCGAAAATGGCGGCCACCGCGGCTTCCGACGTCTCGGACGGACCGGTCCTCAACCTCATCAACAAGCGCATCCGAGCCCTCCGCAAGAAACTCAACCGAATCCACCAGATGGAGGAGGCCCTCTCCCAAGGCAAAGTCCTCAACAAGGAGCAAGAGGATGTCCTCCGCTCCAAGCCCGCCGTCTCCGTCCTCATCGACGAGCTCGAGAAGCTTCGCCAGCCCCTCTCCGTCGCCGTCTCCGAAGAGCAAAGCCTCGCCGTCCAGCGCCATCAGGTCTCCAGCTCCACCCACCCCACGCCCGACGATAAGCCCCAAGAAAATGACAAATCCAATGTGCCCCAAAAACCCACTGAATCTGACCTCCAAGGTTCTGTTGAGGAGCTTCTGAATCTACTCTACTTTGGGTCTTTGTTCGACGTCAAATCGCAGAGTGACTTTACTTCGATTATGCTGACCAGGACCCACGAGAGAGGCTGTTGCTTGACCTACGATACCGTCACCGATGACGATACCGATCTGCTCGGCGAGAGTGACTTGGATTTGATTTCCAAGGCCGGTGGTTTGTTGATCTCGCGGCCTGTTGATTCGAGCTTGTCTCACAAGAATGCTTTGCAGCGCTGCATTGAGCATGCCAAGCTTTGGCTCCAGAATTCCGACCAACCCATTGAGCCTAATTCCAGTGTTACCTGTTAAGTTTCAATCTTTTTGTGAATTAATTTGAAATCACTTTGTCTATCGGGTGTTTCCATGACACTAAGGATTTAATTTTGTTGCAGATTCGAGTTTAAGAGAGAGGCTTAATAAGATTATGAGTTCGGACTACTTTACCACCACACCGGAAATGAAAGCTCCCGTTGAAGTTGCCGCTGCTGCCGGGAACTATGCCCCATTTCAGGTGCCGGTACATGGGTCCATCTCACCTGTTACTGTGCCTGTCCAGGTGGAGAGTTCTGTTTCACACTTCCAGCCGAAGGTATAACTTGATTTAATTGCTATATATAAATGTTTGTGTTTCTGGGTATGCTTTGTTTTGTTATAATAACAACGTAGGTGCTTAGTTCATTATGCTCTTGTTCGTGTTTTGATCTTGACAAGTTCTATTGTATGCATGAATTGTGGTCTGATGGTATTATTCTTAATGTTTTCATTCTTAATACTCTGTTACTGGGGTGTTCGTTCCTTGTTTGGTAAAATGACTATATGGATTTTGGTCTTCATGTTGTAATCTTTATATAAAAGTTACTCTTAGACTTGTAATGCTTTTATAGAAATATAGATTATTCAGTTTCTATTCTTCTAAAAAATTTATGTTGAGGAAAATTTAATGATGATATAAGCAAAGGCAATTTCCAAAATGGTGAATTTGGTTTATTACTTAACAATTTTTTCTGTCAAAACATGAACTCTAAGGGGGAAAATTTGGCATGATTAGTGTGATGGTCTTTTCTTTAGTTTTTTTATGAACAGTTTCCTTCATATGCTATTCATGCTCATATTTATCTTGTGGTTCATGGCAACCTAGAAGTGTAAGATGTTAGTGATCTGATTCTATTGGTATCAGGCATAGTAATGACTATCATAAGCTTAAATGGGGAGCTGTAAATTTGCATTAGCAGTCTTGGGAACTAGCACTGTAAGGAATGAATTCCTGGTTTTTGTGTTGCCTTTGCAGATGTGAGTATTATGAAAAATATAAAATAGTGAATAATTTTTTTTCTTTGAAGAGATGACCATCTTAAATTATTATACTGTTGACTGATATTTAGTGGTCCTGAATGTGTGACAACAAGAATCACAATTTTCTGAATGCTATGCCTTATAATGATTAAAAAAATTTAATGTCGGTACCTTGGTGTATCTAATTTGAAATTGATGTGTCTTTTTTATTTGCAACCAAAGATATCAATACCTTTTTTACAGCTGAATTACATATAATAAGTCTTTTGCCTTTTTTGTGTTTTTTTTATTAAATACTTGATATGATGTGTCCATGCTTCAAACTTTCTAGCACCTTAGTGTAGTGTCTTGCCGGTTTCCCTTCACATTGTTTAACATGCCATACAATTCTGACATCACCTAAAAGGGTTAGTTTTTGGATACTTCTATAACCTATTTGACAGCATCTGAGTCACAGCATCTGAGTGTCTTATTTGACGTTGTTGTCTTGGAAGTAGTTGGGAGGGCCACAGTTTTGTGGATATTATGTTATAGGAGGGCCAAGTAGATAATGTCAATGTACATACTCCCCACTTCCCTATCTTTAGGGATTTCAAATATGTGATATTCATTTGACCATATTTTCTATTATCTTGTATTTGGATCTTATGGGTTATCATTAAATTTGAGTTTAGAATCAGTGATGGTCCTTCGCTCATTTATTTTTGGGGAAAGGATGCTATTCTCTTAAATCAGTTTAGTTTGTAAGTTTAAGTGCTGCCAGAGGGTACATTTGAGTGATGTACTCGTACGTCCTACCTATATGTTTTGGCCCTTTCCCCTCACTATAAATCTCCTGGATCCATTTTTCCGGTTTATTTGTTTGTTGGTAACTCCATTGCCCCTGGTTTTGATTTGAATGCAACTAGAGACTTATGGAGGATGTATGTGAACTTGTCCACTACGTAGCTTTTGTTATTGAATTAAAAGGGGATACTAAAGATTGAATTTTTGAATGCTTTCAGCTGTAGACAGGGTTATTATGCATCTTTTTGGGTTTCACCCTTGGAATTCTTATTCATTGCATGTGAGAGATGATTTGTTTGAGTGCATTCAAATCGTCGATTCAAGATTGTCTAATGCATGACTATCTTTCTATTTCTTATATATCTCCTATATGAATGGTCCATATCCTTCTTTTCAAGGTTTGTATACAGTATGGTATTTTTGTTTACTTGTTTCCTTCTGACAATACATCTGGCATAGCTATCTTCGTTTCAACTTCATTGCTGTGCTGTTTCTAGTCTCATTCTTTCTCAACTTCAGCTTTCTTTGTGCATGTTTTACATCTTATTTCTTTTAAGTTGTTAGGAACAAACAAATTAGGTGCTATCAACATTTGAATTATTTTCTGTATAGCTGCAAGATGAAGTTTTTGAACTGTAATGAAAGCTATATAATCAACTGTAAATATATATATATATATATACAGGAGGCTCCAATGTAGGATCCTACAAATAAGGTTATTTGTAGGATACCTCATGGGGCCCATTACCATTTTTTTTCAACAGTATATATATATATATATATTGTATAGCTGCAAGATGAAGTTTTTGATAATCAACTGTAAATATATATATATATATATATACACACACACACATATATATAGATTTGATTGCTTAATTTCTGTTCTGATTGTTAACCGGGTAATAGATTGTCAGTCAAGTTATGTGTTGACTTTTTAAAATGCTTTGTAGGATGATGACACGTCAAATTTTCAAGGAAATGAAACTGGTGATAACCATTCGAGTCCTATAGAGGAACTTCATAAGGTTCTCTCAGCTTTAGCATTTAACTGTCAATTCTTCCTGAAAACATGTATTTATTTAATTGATTGAAATATGGGAGGTTTTTGCTGTGCAGGATGAATTAGAGGCGGAAAATCCTGCAGAGGTGGTCTCAGTTCAACAAGAACAAGTTAAGCTGGAAACAGAAGTAGAGCATAATGAGAGAGACGTAGAATCTGAGCAACAGCATGTTCAACGAAGGGCATATCAAAACCAAAGAGGTGGTCGTGGTGGTGGTGGTGGGCGTAGAGGTTTCTCCAATGGACGTGGAGGTCGAGGTAGTGGCCGAGGAGGTGGACCCTACCAGAATGGACGCAACCAGTTTTATGACCAGCCTGGGAATTATTATCCAAGGAATTACCAGAATTATAGGGGAAGGGGCGGTAGAGGCGGTGGGCCCTCTTACAACCACCATGGTTCAGCATCTCAAGATGGTCATGCCTCGGCTAACATTGGAGTTGCTTCATAACGGTTCTTTTAGTCTTGATAGGGTGCTTTCTTACTAGTTTTACATGTGGGTGGTGACAACGTTTTCTGCATGGCATGAAACGTGGTTCTGATGTGGGCTGGTGTTGACGAATCCAACATCCTGGACCTTTTTTCTTCTTTTTGTAGTTCAGCTAATGGATTTTGGTCCAACCCATCCAAAGAGATAGATTTTGGTATTTTGCACTATTTTTGGGATTATTTCACTTTTTTTTTTTTTTTTCTCGACCGGTGCCCAACGGTTTAAAATTTTCTGACTATTCCAGTATTCTATTACTTTTTTAATCATTGAAATCGTGGACTTTGAATCTCTAGCCCACCGAACTCTTTATGTTTTCTATTTTTTTTTTTTTGTCAAACGCTGTTTTATGTTTAAATCCACCGGGGTTGATGCCGCGGGTCCTTTGCGTGCCCAAAAGAAGAAGAGACAAATTCTTTGGCAATGCACATCTCTATGTCTCTCACTCACCACAAATTAATTTGCGAATGAGTATGAGATGCCCATTAATTAATGCGTCTTGCCTTTAATTAGCCCCCGTAACAACGGTCGTCTTTAATTATATTTTAAGATTTTATATTTAATTTATTTATAATTAAATAATCAATTATATTATGCCAATATATAAATTATTTGTCCTTTTTCTTTACATTTATTTTTTAGAAACATTAAGATTTAAGTCATACAAGCACTAAAAAAACAACAAATTAATAAAAATATTGTGATTATTGGACAATTATAGTTGAGTTTGTTGAAAAAAAATCTTCCAAGCGCTCTTTGAACTATTTTTTCAAAGTTAGTAGCTAAACTGAAATTTAATATATAAAGTGAAATGAAATAAATGTTTTCGTAGTTAAAATAATAAAATATTGAAAATTGGTATTTAAAGTCGACGGTTGACAAATGTTTTATATTTTTATTTTTTAAAAACGAGAAAACAAAATGAGGGAAAAATTGATAGGGCAGAGAGAAGTAAGGAAGAAATTAGGAAGGAATTGAAAATAAAATGATTTATAAGTTAATTCCTTAAAACATGAATATGTTTTGTACTTTGACGGTTGTTGATTGTTTTGCAGCTGTCCAGTCCTGGCCTGGCCCTGCTTACAGCTGACTTTTAATTTTTAAGTTGGACATGCATGGCCAAGAATATGTGCCACTCTCTCTCTTTTTGGCAATTTAGTTGTCCAATATTGAATTGAGCGTATATTATTGTTTTGACGTCATGAAAAACAGACTCCTCATACTCATACCGTTGATTGGTTAATTAAGGTTATTCCTTTTTCTTTCTTTATTTCCCATCTCTATTCTATATTAATGTCAAGTTGCCAACTTAAAATCTGGACCCTACCTCCTTTGACCTTTACAGCTATACAAATCAACAATTAATTGAATCGAACCGAATTCCATCCTCCCTGTTAATTTTCACTTAATATAGTTCACAAAAGAGCAGCTACATTCATAAATAACTTTAATATAATATACTTCTCTAGCTTTTGGTGTGTATATTTTTACTTAATAAAGTATTATATTAAAGACGTATTCTAATTTAATAAGAATTATAATACATATGTGTCATCTATCTAATAAGGATGTGATTTACCGATATATATAAATCTTATTCTATTAAAGAGATAATATGTATATATGTAATACCTAAAATGTAATATTCATAACATTACTACTCAGCCCTAGTTTGATTCACAGCAGTAGCACCATCGAGTCTTATTATGACTTAGCTAGCATAATATATATTTTTCATAATGCATGTGGTTGTTAATAGGGAATCAAACGCGAGGTGGGAAGAGGAGCATTAACTCAAATGAAGGACGTACCTTTATTTGGTTATGATTTTATACGTATGACTATGTAGCAAAAATATTCTGGACGACATAGAACGATGGTCCTGACGAAGAGGTAAGGAATATGATTCTTCAAGGTCACTTTACAACTTTGGGTTATATTATATTATGCCACACACACAATGCAATACTCGATCGATCTGTGTCTCTCTCTATATAAAGGCCTTTGTTCCAAACCCAAATACCCACGCCAAACACTAAAGTCTCTAGTTAGAAACTAAGAAGAATAAGAAATGGGAGGCAAATTTTCTCACTTTGAGGACTCAGATGGATCATCAAAGGAAAACAAGTCTCGCATCATAGCCTTCCATTCCAAAGACCAATGGAGTACCCACTTCGCTGCCTCCAAAGAAACTAACAAACTGGTAACTTAATTATTCTAATTTATTTCCTTATATGTATATGTTGCTTAATTAATTTAATTAATAACCATTTATGCATATGGTGGTACTGGTGGCCTGTTGGGTGGTGAAGATGGTGATAGATTTCACGGCTGCATGGTGCGGACCTTGTCGAGCCATGGAACCAACCTTGAAGGAGTATGCTGATAAATACACCGACGTTGAGTTCATCAAGCTCGATGTAGACGAGTTACCGGTATGTATATATAATTAATTAATCTTAATTTCCCTTTTAATATATTAATATAAATTAAAATTAACATATTATTGTTGTGATATAGGATGTGGCAAGGGAGTTTGGGGTGCAGGCAATGCCTTCATTTGTGTTTGTCAAGAAAGGGGAAGTGGTTGATAGGGTGGTGGGGGCCAGGAAAGAGGAACTCCAGAAGAAGATCGACACACACAGGAAATAATTAATGCTGCTAAGCATGCAATTAATTAAGCGCCATGATGCATATATGGCTATCTATTACTGGCAGGCTAGCTCCGTCACTCGGAAATATATGTAATTTATGTGCTACCGGTGTGATGGGATCATGGGAGAGAAGAAATAAAGCGAATAAAAAAATAGTCATTTTCTAAGCCTTCGGAATTAGCTCAAGTAGTGAATGTGAGCGAGATTAAGATTAGACTAAATCTAGAGTTTGATTTTCTCTAATGTATTATAACCCAAAAAAACAAGACTAGCTAAAATATAAGCTGCAATCCGTCTCTCTCTCTCTCTCTCTCNAAACCATGTATCTATTGGTTAACAGTTATACAATCAAACGATTTCCGATTGAGTTGATTTTTTCCAGAAATGATGTTTATTAGGTGATCTAAAAATTGAACGGTTTTGATCTTGAGCCGGCATGATGGAATTATAATTTTTGGCAAGCTTGAGGACAAGGTTGGTCCTCAAGCTTGAGGACCCAAGCATTGTCCAACATTTTATGTGTTCTCTTGCTCAGTTGCTCTAGCTCCCTCGTCTGTTTGAAATCGTTCAATTTCAATAAAACCAAGTCCAAGTTAAATTATTAAATGCCACCTTATAATAGAATTAATTCAGTCCAATTAAATACCACCTCATATCAGAATTAATTTAATCCATTTAAAAATTAAAACTGGATTTCATTCCATTGGAGGCTCACTATTTTGTTGAAGAAATAAAAGTTTCAAGTTTATGTGCTAACAATCATGAATTTGGCAAAAATGAGGACACAAATAAATTTGGGGTTTCCAGGAAGGGTAACGAATTGTTAAAGGTGAATGTGGTGGATCGATTGAATTTCAATAAATTTTTGAGAAAACGATATGATGATGTCAGTTTTTATATTTAGAGATATAAAGGTACGTCCACCAATCAACCCAAACAGATGGACGAACGAGAACGTCCTAATCCTTGGAGGTATCTTAGAGTTCTGAGTATATCTGCAGACCCCTCGTGCATAATGCACACATTGAGCATCTACCTTTTTGATTAACCAGTCAAAATGTAGAATTGACACAGAGAGAGAGAGAGAGAGAGAGAGAGAGAGAGAGAGAGAGAGAGCTTTAAGCTAGAAACAGTGGGTGCACTAAATTTCATCATTTCTGAAGTACATTATCATTTTGAAAATAAAGGACTTTGAAACGGAAAGCCAGAGTGATCTTCTGGTCTGGCAAGTGGCAGCTAAGGCAAATAGCTTTGAAGATATGCACAACATTCCTATTAAACAGTGAAAACATTACCTATTCACAAATTAATCTTACATTGTCAATTAGAGTTAATGGATGGATGGTTGGCATCCTAGGCATGAGTTCTGAACTAGTTATCAGCTCCACCCAGCACCCTTCTTAGATCAGCTTTCTGTTCTGCACTTAGCCTCGATGGAAATACGACATCAAACTTGATCCTGAGGCTGCCTTTCTTGGTGGGATCTTTAGAGATGGGCATTCCCTCATTAGGGATCAACTCCTCATGACCAGGTTTAATTATATCTCTCACCGGGATAATCAGAACCCTTCCGTCCAAGGTTGTCACATTCATGAACGTCCCCGTGAGCGCCTCAACTAGACTTAATTTCTGATTGACCACAAGATCATTCCCATCCCTCTTGAAAACATCATGGGGTTTCTCATCCACCACAAATATAAGATCTGCTGGAGAGATGCCAGGTTCTTGGTTGCCTTTCTCTGGAAAAGTGATTTTTGTACCCTTCTTCCAACCAGGCTTGATATCTATCTTTAGGATTTCCTCAATAGTCTTAGGCTTACTGCAACAGAGTTATTTGAACATTAGGCTAAAGAGCAGACGATCATTCAAGGAAAAAAGTTCTAGGTGATTATATAATGATTCTTGTATAACTAAATGCCTAAAAATGTTTAGCAAAGAAATACTAAAATCAAGTGAATTGACACAACCCAACACCACTGAGCTCATGTTGCTCTGTAGATTCTACCCAGGAGGACTATTTCTATTCATGGTATTCCATTTGGCATTTTGAAGGCGTCCATAATAAATTGTTATCAAAACAAAACAGACAAAACTAGTGAAGGATGGATAATAATTTATTGTCTTGATGGTCCAGAACAACATGTTCAGATAGCTGAGGGTGATAAAAAAGGGCGGTCTTTTACAATCTAATCTGAAAATCATTCAAACTTCCCCATTGCTTTGATTTGAAGAGAAAGTCAAAAGCCGTTTGGGCATACTCTCAAAGAAAGTTCATCAGGCCTAATTCGCCAAAACTAATTCCTTTTAAATGTTTCCCATCCAATTTTTTTATTCAAGTATTCAACTGAAAGTCTATTAGCCAACCTAACACCTACCCAGAAACAAAATTCGATCCAATTTGAACAATTTCCCTCTCAATCCAAAGCATTCAAATCAAAGTCAATCCATCATTTGCAGCAATCTGATAAATATAAAAAGAGGGCAAGAAGATTAATTACCCCAAATGATCAGGAACAGTTCTGGAAATCCTCATTTTCCTTCTAGTCCCTCTGTAAAGATCCTCCAAACTACACGCCAACTTACTCTCAACCGGCGGAACCTTGTTATTAGTCTTGTAGGTCCCAGCAGCAGCAGCAGCACCACTTTTCTCGAAAAAGTCGGCGAAAATATCATCGGGGAGGTGGGATGGGGGAGCCTGAGGGAAGTCGTCAATGGAATTGAGGCCGTCCTCGCCGTAGACGTCGTAGATCTGACGCATTTGGGGGTCGCTGAGGACGTGGTAGGCCTGGCACACCTGCTTGAACTTGGCCTCGGCAGCTCCTTCGTCGTCGATGGGGTTCTTGTCGGGGTGCCACCTCATCGCCAGCCTCTTGTATGCCTTCTTCAGGTCGTCTTGGGTGGCGTTCCGGTTGACTCTGAGAACCTTGTAGTAATCCACCCCCATAATGTCTAAATTCACTGATCAAATTTCTGACTACGCGTCAATGGAGTGGAGTCTCGCTTTCTTATAGATACAAAGGACACAGATGGAATTAATTGAAATCACAACGTGCAGTGAAGTGGTGGAGCCTTTTAGTATCTTTGTTTTTTTTTTAAGAATATTTTAGAAATACAGTTGTACAGATCCTGGTCGGTCCTTGATATATACACGTAATATGAGTGTGTATCTACAACACACATTGTTTTGACTATTATTGTTCTTGTAAATTAGTTGTAACCTTGCAATCGACACCCACCGGCCACCACACTACTTGGTTGAACAAGGAGTTATTGTGGATGCTACTTGGTTGCTTAGTTGCATAGTAGCTTGGCTTCACAATGAGCTAGCTATTCATAATCACACAAAGAGATTTATTTGTGCAATTACTCGCTTTGTTGCATTGGATGCCACGGAAGAGACTTAGTAGTCATCATGCCTACCTTCTAGTGGGTAGTGGTGAAAGCAACTTTAGTTTGGCCTTTCAGTGGGGGGTGCCCAACGTCATCATCAAAATGGAAACAGAGATAATTAAAGAGGGAACTCAGATATGAGGCTTCATCTTCTAGTGAAGTCAGATCCATCTTGTTTGTGTGAATCATGCTTAATTGTTAAATGAGACACATATGCGTCATGGAACAACTTATCAACTACATATATAAATTTTAAAACAATAAAACGGTTTGGCATACTTTAAAAAGAGTCTGAATTTATTGTGGAGAATAATATAAAACAATTTTGTCACCCAAATCGATCGACAACATATACATATACTGTTCATAACATATTCGTTTTGCCTTACGTAAAAAAAGGTCTTGTCTTAGCTCGTCTTATTATTATTTAGATTTTTTTCAGTTACATTTTTCAAGCATGAAAAATATGAATATGAACATATATAAATATAAGAAAGATATCAATACATTAAAAGACTTTAATCACCTTTATCGTATTATGCATGCTTACATTTCTCACTTTTCTTAAGAGTATTCATCTTTTTCGACGATGCCCTTTTAAAAATAAAAATTAAAAAAGAAAGAAAGAAAAAGCTCATTCTATCACAATCAGAAAATAATAATAATTCAACCAAAATCAGTATATTCCGCAGACAAATATAATAAATCTTAAATCTTAAACACAAATACCAATCTGCTTATGATTTTACGTTGCTGTAGAGATTTGGTAGCGTGGCAATGGTTCTGGCAATCACACCAAGCCCATGTCCTCATCATCATCTCCCAATTGTCAACAGCAACAATGGAGACTCACGCACCAACCAAACCCGCCTTCTCCACCTCTTGAGCGAATGTACGGACATGTCTCAGCTCAAACAGATACACGCTTATACATTGCGTACCACCACAACAAACCCACACACCCTCTTTCTCCATAGCCGAATCCTCCACTTCTCATCCTTCGCCGATATCAACTACGCGTTTCGGGTTTTCAATCAGATTGAGAACCCCAATTCGTTTATGTGGAACACTCTCATCAGGGCCTGTGCACGAAGTTCTGAGCGAGAAGAGCAGGCCATAGTGCTTTACTACAGAATGTTAGCGGAAGGAGTTGTTATGCCTGATGAATATACGTTCCCCTTTGTTCTAAGAGCTTGTGCCTACTTGTTTGCCTTGTCCGAAGGAAAACAAGCGCATGCACACGTTGTTAAACTTGGGTTTGATTCAGATGTTTATATTAGCAACGGTTTGATTCATTTGTATGCGTCTTGTGGGTGTTTGGAATTAGCAAAGAAGGTGTTTGAGAATATGTGTGAAAGAAGAAGCATCGTCTCGTGGAATGTTATGATTGATTCTTATGTTCGGGTTGGCGGGTTTGAGACTGCGCTGAAACTATTTGGTGAAATGCACAAGTTGTTTGAGCCTGATGGGTATACAATGCAGAGCATTATAAATGCATGTGCTGGTTTGGGTGCTTTGTCTCTGGGGATGTGGGCTCATGCTTATGTGTTGAGGAAGTGTGATAGTGCTGTAGCCGCCGATGTTTTGATCAACTCTTCGTTGGTTGATATGTATTGCAAATGTGGGTCATTGGAAATTGCTCAGCAAGTCTTCGAGAGGATGCCTAAACGTGATGTCACTACATGGAATTCTATGATTCTAGGATTTGCAATGCATGGGCAAGCCAATGCGGCTTTGGAGTGTTTTGGTCGTTTGGTTAAAATGGCGAGCCTTAAACCCAATTCTATCACATTTGTTGGTGTTTTGAGTGCATGTAATCACAGAGGCATGGTTAATGAAGGCCGTAAGTTCTTTGATATGATGGTAAGTGAGTACAAGATTGAACCCCAATTAGAGCACTATGGATGCGTTATTGATCTTCTGGCTCGTGCAGGTTTCATGGATGAAGCTTTGAATTTGGTGACAAAAATGCCCATGAAACCTGATGTTGTAATATGGAGGAGTCTTCTTGATGCGTGTAGTAAGCAACATGCTAGTGTTGAGCTAAGTGAAGAAGTGGCCAGGCAGATCCTTGAATCTGCAGGAGGGGGTGTTTCTAGTGGTGTTTACATGCTTTTGTCGAGGGTCTATGCTTCAGCTAACCGTTGGGACGACGTTGGATTGATTAGGAAATTGATGACAGAAGAAGGTATAACGAAAGAGCCCGGCTGCAGTTTAATAGAAATAGATGGTAGTACCCATGAATTTTTTGCTGGGGACACATCTCATCCTCGAAGTAAAAAAATATTTAGGGTTCTGAATGTAATTAAAGAAAGACTAGAATTAGTAGGGTATTCACCTGACCATTCACAAGCACCCATGGTTGATGAGAAGAGTGATGGAACAGAACACTCACTTGGTCCTGGGCTTCACAGTGAGAGAATAGCCATTGCTTTTGGACTCTTAAGCTTGAAACCAGGCATGCCTATACGTATATTCAAGAATCTGCGTATATGCAATGACTGCCACAATGTTACCAAATTGATCTCTAAAATATTCAGCGTGGAGATAATCATGAGAGATCGTGCTCGATTCCATCACTTTAAAGATGGCATCTGCTCCTGTATGGATTATTGGTAACTTTTCAGTGTTGTGTATAAGGCTAATTTCCTGGACATTACGACACCAAATGTAGTAGGCATGTATTGCTTGTTCTTGATGTCAAAAGGGTTTATTCTTTTGTACCTGAAAGAAAGGTATTCTTCTTTCCTTGCATTTGATTACAGATGTAATAGCAATGTAGCAGAAACTCAATAAATGGTAATAGACAATTAGCAAAGCAGAGCCAGAGACCCTATGGTGGACGCTTTATGGGTAGTGGCCATATTTTAAGCCAAGATGCTTGGTTAGTTTTTCTGTTCACACGTTGGTCTCTGTAAATTATGACAGAATAAATGAATTATTATATATATAACAATTCGTAAAATATTGAAAGAGGGTTTGCTTGTGGATTTGGGAATTGGGATCAGTGAATCTTTAACTGTTCTATAATTCTATTAGTCTTCCATGCGCCAAAAGCGGTGATACATTGAAATCTTCGTATAAAATCACGTTCCTCAGATACCAAAGTAGCACGGCATCTTAAGCCATCAAATAATCAACAAATTAACAAATAATTCTACAGAAAAACCAATTAAACAATTCTTAAAATAAAGAACTGGCAGCAGGAGGAACAAATCTATCAATTCATCCATCTCTCGAATTTGAAATACTAAAGGCAATACATAATTTTTACAGATTTTAGGAAGCACCCAAAAGTTTATAGACTTCCAGGAAAGATAAAAATGGAGCATTATTTTGGGGCAACTGTGCTAGGATGACTCTATACCATTGCCAAGAACATATAACAACTCCTCCCACTGGACTGCATATAGCTCAGCTGTATAATCAACTAAAGAGGGGCTTCCCATTATGGTTGATTCGAATCCTTTAGGGTACCATCCAGAGACGTCTTAACCAATATTTACAAAACTTGTCGTAGTGTATTTGTAGCCGACCAAAACTTTGACTTCCATCTGATTCCTCTTATAACAATCCTTTTTTTGCAAGATCTTTCGCCGCTGATACACCAAAAGGAAAAAGATGGCAAGACATAAGGCCACATATAGCAAAAGAAAAGAAAACCAAAAAGAAATCCAAGTCTGAAACAAGAAATGGAGACTGAAAATCCATAAAAAGAATATGTAACCAGAAAAGCAAAAGAAATTGCCGATAGACTCGATTGTATTGAACACTGCTAAAGGATTGTCTTTTAATATGTAGATATGCAACAGAGTCCTCCTCACTATCTATCAAATCTAAAACACATTTCCTGAACTACCGGAATGAATGGTCAACTTGTATATGGAACTAATGAACATAAGATTTCAAATGCTGATTCCATTCTGCTTTCTCTTAAACAATGCTATCTAGTAATTTCACTAATACTTTGAGCCAAAAGGAATCAGAAACCACAGAATTGATAATTTGGTTTACAAAGCTCTAACAAGTTATAAGGCAAAGCTCTCACCTTTTGAGGTGGACAACACCACGACAACATGCATAGTTACATTGTTAGGAGGAAGCTGCAAGCGAAGGGGAAAAAGCTGGCCATTCAAAGGGCTTCGAGCACACACAATGAGGCCCTCAATCCCCGTCTCTTCCTCCAATTTACGAGTCAATTCATCAACCCCATTTCCTTTAAAGATGAGAGAGTAACCCTGCACAGCTTGATCATCCACATCACCGTTGTCTTCAGCTATATGGTAATATATAGTCCTCCCTTCCATCTTTGGCGGTGAATCCACAAAAGAATCGCTTGACTGCAACAATGTAAACAATAAAACAAAATGAGAAAACAAATTATAGTCCAAACCAAGATTGTGAGATGGAAATTTAAGAAATTTGCAAGAATCCCAATTCTCAAATCATACCTCTTGTCTTGAAAAAGAGGTTGATTTGACCGAAACCGAAGAAGGCGAGCTGGATTCGAAATCCAAAGAATCGGAATGGGGAAGTGGTGGTGGGCCAGAGGGTTTAAGAGCAGCAGTTGGAGATTGAACATGAATCTCAACAACATCAACATCCCACAAAACCCAGTCTTGGGTGGAAGTTCTATGAGGAATATCATGGGTGATCGAGTTTCGCCAAGGTGGCAAGCCCCCATTGGCCCTCAAGAAGTTGCCGTAGCGGGTCTTAAGCTTGACCTGAGTGCCGTCTCTGATGGGCTCCCACTCCACCGACGAGTCGAGCCTTCTGGGCAGCGTCTGAAGCACTTTGCGCCCCGTCATGCCCAGCAGGAAGGGCTGGTTCGAGGCGGTCAGGTACTTGCCGAAACAGCTCTTCAGTCGGATGATGGTGTCGGATCCGGGTACCAACTCCACCGTCCATCGGACCTTCTTGGACGACCCGGTTCGGTCTTGGGTCACGGACTCTTCGTCTTCCTCGGCTAGGAGGTACTTGTCGTGGTGGCTACGGAGACGCACCGCCTTGGCGTTATGGAAGAGGGCCATGCCGGTCCTGAACATGTTCGAATTGGTCTGCAGCGAGATGAAAATGAGTTAACTCTGAAACTCTGTGATTGATTGCTTTCAGTTTCAGACAAATGTGGATGGAGCTTTGAAACTGAAATTGTATTTTTATACGAGTCTAGACAAATACTAGTCAGCGCCATCACGCAGCCTCCTAATGATTACTACGCGGTTCTGCATACGTGACCGGTTGCCTCGTAGGTTCCGTGTGAGGCTGTAATGGACCCATTTACTTCATGGGCCTGGCATAAGCCCATTTTCATTGTTCTTATAAAAGCCCATTTCATTTTTCTTATAAAACAAAAGTAACACCTTCACCAAGTAGACAATGAGATGGCATGAGGGTAGAATTGTCCATTGCCACTACAGTCCATTTCATGATAAAAATGATTAAATCAATGACAAATATAAAAAGACGAGAGGGGAGAAGTGAAAAGTCGTCCGAAGGTGTTGTGTTTTTTAGTAGTGGGATCCTTTGTGTCCTACCCATTAAGTTGTTGTGCGGAAGGGTTGGTGCATGTTTACCTTCACATTAAATGGCATATAATATGCGTATATACTATATAGTAATACATAAATTCAGCAAGTGGATTTTCAACCTTTATATTGAGATGCAACTTCAATGTTAAATTGGAAATAATCGAATTGTGGCCAAAAGGAAGTCCCCTTTGCTCAAACACATTGATTAATTGAGTTGTGTGTTTTTGGCCAAACTATGCATACAAGTATAATGACTGAAATGTTGAAAGCCTCATGAAAGTTAAAAGGAAATTGGTGTGAATTGGGAGTTGGGAGACAATCTTTTTTATCGGTTCCTTGTGCATTTTGAAGTGTGCAACACATGCAAGACAAATGCAATATGAGCAATCACCAAACTATACACTTGTTTATAGGCTGTTTGCTTGTCAATCACTTTCCATGCCTAAATAATAACATTTCAATTCAAGAATACGACGACCCTTCTAATACACCACTCCTGCCTCTCTTTTTCTGCTTCTCGAAGCTCTCTTCAATTCAATTCAATTCTTTCAAACACTCTACCTTGTCTTTCTAGCATCAATTAATCATTGCTAAGTCTTGTACCACTAGTTCAGTCTTGAATTAACCAAATAAACTTGAAGTTCATTTACATAATTAATTAAGTAAGTAATTATCAAATTAATCAACAAGTAAGCATATACTTGAAAAAGAAGGAAGAAAAATACCTTCTTAGGAGGCTGCTTGGAAGACAGTCTCCGAGTCGGAGACGGTTTTGGCGACTGGGTTGAAAAAACGGTTATAGGCGACCCGTACTCGGACCCGTTAAGTTCGTCCGAGAAGGAGCTGGAAAAACTGGACTGCTGGGACAACAAAAAGTCCGTAACGGACTCGGAAGCCGGAATCTCCACCTCTTCAACGTCCCACAGAATCCAATTCAGGGTGGATGACGTGTGCGGGTCGTCGTGGGTGATGGAGTTCCTCCACGGCGGCGTCCCACCATTAGCCCGCAAGTACTTGCCGCACCACGTCCTCAGCTTCAGCTGGAAGCCGTCGCGGATGGGCTCCCACTCGAACTTCCAGTCGGAGAGCTTGTCGGCTTCGGTCTGGAGGACTTTTTTGCCGGTCATGCCAAGGAGGAAGGGGAGGTCGGTAGCGGTGAGGTAGAGGCCGTGGCAGCTCTTGAGGCGTACCACGTGGGATTTGTGCTCGACCAGCTCGATGGTCCAGCGGGCTTTTCGGGAGGTACCGTTTCGGCTCTGGCGCACGGTGCGTTGGTCGTCGTCGGCGACGATGTACTTGTCGAGGTGGCTTCGGAGCCTCACGGCCTTGGCTTTGTTGAAGAACTCCATTGCCCTTGGGGATTTTGTTTATGTGAGTTGGGGTTGGGTTGGGTGTGTATGAATTTTTAATTGATTTGGGGAAGAACTGAAAAAGGTTGATCGTGTTGGGTATTGCTTTTTGCTTTTTGTAGGTAATCAAGTTTATATGACTTAAACTGCCTTTACACCCGTGAATTGATTATTGTAATGAGCACGATTGCGAAAGCAGAAATTGGCAGGTAAATGTCGATTTAGGACTTGTTGACGATGACGAAGCTTCCAGGTTGCACGACTTTATTGATTCTAAGAAATGGGTATCGCTTGAGTCGGCTCGTGACTGTACCAGTTGACTGAGTCGCCCATTTTGTCGTGTATGGCAACGCGTACGAGGGTCTTATTGTCTCGTCTAGAAGCTCATATTGTTAGACCGCTCCTACTGTGGACAACCCAACCCCTGTGTAATATATTCACCATTCTTTCGAAGAGCCTAAGAATTTATTAAGATGTATTCGTAATTAATTAACCTAAATGGTCGGGTGAGAAAATAAGATCGGATTAAGATAGACTGAGTGTTCGATTTCTTTCCATGTAATGTAACTAAAAAGTAGTTATCTCATATTAGTATCAAGCTCTATCCTTTTACAAAACAAAGCAAGATCTATCATAAATCAGTAAAACTAAAACTACATCCGATATACACTCCTACGAATAAGAATGCGTATTACTCTGAAAGGAATCTCAATTATCCAAAACAAATATATATATAAAATAATGGAAATGAACAATTAAAAAAACTTTGTCCACTCTCATAGTAAACTCGTTGCTTTCGGATTGTAGCATTGACAGTTTGAGTCATACAACATGATGCGTGAGCGTAAGGGTTTAACCGATTGTGACTGCCGGTGCCGACCACCAATCGTTTTTAAAAACAGTGTCAAGCTTGGCCCTCTTGCAGTATGTTTTCTCAAATCACAGTGACAATTCAGGCATTTCCGTGAAACTTTTTTAATGGGCTAAGCATTCGCGCGTTGGGCCTACAACAGCAAGTTGGGTCCAAACATAATATTAAATTATGGATCTAGACGTGTCTCCTCGCCATGGGCTTAATACAAGGAAAAATAGCCCACTCAACGCAGCCCAGCTCAGTCCTAACCCGACGAAAACCAAGATGCAGTAATGGTGGACTGACGACATGCTCAAGAAAAACTATTAGATTAGTTTCAAACTTTGGACTTTGAAGCGGACACCCCCATGTCCTACAATCCTGCACGGCTGCACCTAACCAAGCACACACAAGGCCATTTTTTATAATTTCCCAGAAATCGATAGCGGACACCCCCATGTCCTACAATCCTGCACGGCACAAGGCCATTTTTTATAATTTCCCAGAAATCGAGAAGCTTTTAAAAATGTCCACGAGGATACGATCACTTGGTTCCTGTGGCTCCTTACCCGACCTTGCATGAGAAAACAAGAAAACAAAATCACTTTTTTAAACTCCAACTCTTTTAAATTGTTATTGTTCATCTATATTCTTCACGGTTCATACAGTCTTCATACTAAATGTTAATCATTATTCATTATTCATTAATTCACTTGGTATAAATAAATCATTATTCTTTAGTTAACCAATAAAACGACAATCATTCAATTTAAAAGGGAGAGAGAGAGAGCTCAAGCTGAAGCAGAAGCTCACAGTAATTTCAGACCCAAAAGTTAAAGTAAGCAATAAGTAATGAATGTGATGTTTATATTCCAAAGGTTGAAAGCTGAAACATTATTATTGACTAGTGAAAATGAAAAGAAAAGAAAAGTGGTAATAAGATTTTCAACACACACCTCGATCGCCATTCGCCCACCACACCCCTTTCGAGGTTTTTGTCTTTTCTCCACCTCACTTCACGTGACCGTCCTCCTCATTCCTCCCTACTGGAACAGATTCAAGATCTCATCTTTCTCTTTGAATGTCTACTGCAACTCTCCCTCAACCTCACTCACATTCCAATCCATGCCTCCACCTCCACATCCACATCCACATTCAGTCCTTCTCCTCCTAATACTTTATTCAATACTCTATGGCATTTCCACAGCTACTACCCACACATGTATTGCAAAACCAGAGTCCTCATGCCCCCCATTCACTTCAACCCCTTCCTTTCCCTTCTCCTTCTCACCAGGTTGTGGCCACCCTTCTTTTCAAATCAAGTGCTCTGCTCCTCACTCCATCATCTCCATCAACAACCTCGCTTTCTCTCTCCTTCGCTACGAACCCAACTCCACTTCTTTACTTCTCTCCCCCCACATCACCAACGCAACCATTGTAGCAAATAACGCAACCAATAAAAACTGCTACTTCTCTCACTTTCTCTCAATCCCCAGCAGCTCAATCAACCTCTCTGCTTCGCCTTTTCGGGTCTCCGACGCTTCGTGTTCGCGGCTCTCAGTTCTCCGACCTTGCTCGCCTCCAACTCTCCCGAACTGCAGCCATTGTCCTTGGGAATGCAAGCTCATCAAAAACCCAGCTAAGCTTCTCCAAGACTGTGGATCCACGCACCGCCCTGTTACAGAACAGGGTTGCCAAGACGATGTTTTGGGATTTCTCGACAATTTCCTCAAATGGGGGATCGAGCTCGAGTGGGACGAAGCTCAAGACTCCTACTTTTCGAGCTGCAAGGATTGCCAGGCCAGCAATGGCTTCTGCGGCTTCAATTCCTCTGACCCAAACAAGCAATTCCTCTGTTTTCACACCGAAGCACACATTTCACCACCATGGATTAGCAAAGACAACCCCAACCGAACCGCCATTTTGTGCTCTGTATTCATATTAGCTTGTTTTCTGCTTCTTATATCAGCTACCATAGCCATTTTCAGGTCCAGAAGATTAAACCCATCAGCCACAGAAGAAGACCCAACAACATTGTTCCTCCATCGTCACCGCTCAGCCAGTCTCCTCCCACCAGTCTTCACCTATGAAGAGCTCGAATCCTCCACCAACCGGTTCGACCCAAAGCGCAAAATCGGGGACGGCGGCTTCGGGTCGGTGTATCTGGGTCAGCTCTACGACGGCCGGGTCGTGGCCGTGAAGTACCTCCACAAGCACCACCTCGCCGCTTCCTCTGGCCGAGCCTTTTCCAACAAGTGCTTCTGCAACGAAATCTTGATACTTTCTTCGACGGACCACCCAAACCTCGTGAAGCTTCACGGCTATTGCAGCGATCCAAGAGGCCTCCTTCTGGTCTACGACTACGTCCCCAATGGAACTCTCGCGGACCACCTTCACGGCCCAAAGAGCTTGTACCGTAAAGGATCTCTGACGTGGCAGGTGAGGATTGACATAGCTTTGCAGACTGCCATGGTTATGGAGTACTTGCATTTCTCAGTGGTGCCTCCTGTGGTGCACAGAGACATAACGTCGTCGAATATATTCGTGGAGAAAGATATGAGAATTAAAGTCGGCGACTTTGGGTTGTCGAGGCTTTTGGTTTTACCCGAAACGTCGTCGTCTTCGTCCGGGTGCGTGTGGACGGGTCCTCAGGGGACTCCCGGGTACTTGGACCCGGATTACCATCGGTCGTTCCGGTTGACAAACAAGAGTGACGTGTATAGCTTCGGAGTGGTGTTGTTAGAGTTGATTTCTGGGTTGAAAGCGGTGGACCAGCGGAGGGACAAGAGGGAAATGGCATTGGCGGACATGGTTGTGTCCAAGATCCAGATGGGTCTGCTCCACCATGTGGTCGACCCGCTTTTGGTCGTCGACGGCTGTGTGATGGACGGTGTGGATGTGGTCGCGGAGCTGGCGTTCAGGTGCGTCGCGGCGGATAAGGACGACCGTCCGGATTCAAAGGAAATAGTCGAGGAGCTCAGGCGCATCTGGAGCCGTACACGTGGCCTTGTGCGGGCTTCGAGTTCGAATTCGATTGGTGCTGACGTGGCAGAAGGTTGATTTGATTTGATGGGATGTGGGTGGGGTCAGATGTGCATGTGCGGGGTTTGACCCACAAGTAAGAGTGTCTGTCTGTGTCTGCTCCTCGTCAGTATTGAAATGGAGATGGGTTTTATCGCAGAGTCGAAGTGGCTGGCATACATGGAAAGAATGTGAATAGATCTGTAGTGTTGGTTACTTTCAACTGTAGCTTGCTCGTTTCTGGCTTTTACAGCCTGTGTTGTGTATTATAATCTTCAAAATCAAATTTTGGAATTTAGTTCAAATGTGAAAATTTATTAGGTGTGTATTATATCTATAATCTGTCTAACATAATTACATAAAAAAAACAAGAGGATGGAATTGCATGTGAAATATAGGTTGCTCTTATATTGCATGTCGAATATGGTTTGTTCTTATCTTCTTCATTCATTTCGAATGCCTATTTGTTCATGTTACAAGAGTGTAATACTGTGGAAAGATTGCCCGTCTTATTTGTCACATTGACAACATTAATTCTAAAGATGATTTAGGGGAACAAGTACAACTTCTGATTTTGTCACACGAGACACAACGGAGGGAGTCCTCGGAAATTACAAAGTCCCCTTGCTCGCTAAGGTCATGAAGATGTCTGCTGGTTATTTGATTTGAAATATGCAGTCTCTAAAACCTTGGCCTTCTCACTTGCAATAGCAACCTCCTGCCTGCCTGTCAGATTATAGCCTCTCTCCTGCAGAACATACTCCTTCATATGCAATTGTTCTAAATTTCTAACAGAAAACGCTCCTAGAGCTCATATACAGATCTAGAATTGAAAAGCTCGAAGATCATTTTGTATACAGCAGAGATATACCAGCAAGCGCCAAAGAAAAGGGATTCCTTCTCTGGTTTTGAGCCGTTTCTCAATCACTTCAGTTGCTAAAATTCGCACAAGAGTCAGAAGAAAACCACAAGGAGGTTTGATGGTGAGATAATAGTCTATATCATACCTTTTGTAGCTTGTCCATTATTAAGCAGCATACAGTACCAGACTTCATTGAATACATCCAGCTGTTCACCCGATGCTCCTATCGTCTTTCATGATGGTAAAAATAGATTTTAGTATGCATATATGTGAAAATAGATCAGATTAAGGCAAGCAGATAGGTTCTCAATGTTAGTACCTTACAGTAATCAGCATCGAAATCAGGACCAAGCAATTTCAATGCCTGTTTGTCATTACCCCTCCCATACTCGAACAAGGCTTCTGCAAGCTGATTATAGAGATAATGTGAATGAAAACGCCCACAACTTTCAAGGCAACAAAGTAGTATAGGAAATCAGGAGCGAGTTATGAGTTGATGGCAGAGAAAATAATGACTACCGAAGTAAATTGTTAGAAGAAGCTCCAGGTAAAGGTAATAACAAAACTTCTCATTGCTCATAAAAATTTCAAAGCATCGGTTCCTTGGTAAGGAAGATTAAGTTGGTAGTGTAATGCAAGCGATACACATAAAGAGGTAACTTTTGAACAGACAATCCAGAAATGATTGAATAAAAGAATAAAATAATAATTAGTGGAGAGGTGGGTGGTAATCAGAACAAACCAGTATTCCTATCTGTAGTGATTGTTGCTTCTTCTTGTTCATCTTAGCAATTCTACAGAGAAGTAACAGAATTGCAATTAATAAAATGCAGATAACATCAAAGTGAATGTTTTTTAGGGTGGGAGGATCCTTCCAACCTGGACTTCAATCCCTTGAGCAAGTCTTCTGCCTTTGAAATCTCACCAGTATTAGCCAAGGCCCATAAGATTAACAGGTCAAGGTGCCACTCTAAATACCAGTTGGCCTGAAAAAGGAGCTGCACAAATCACCTAGCGAACTAGCATTGAAATAAGAGCTACACTTTAAGTTCATACAAAATTTTCATAAACTTATTAATTCTAGCAATCGCAAAAGTAATAGATACTCTCCTTTGACACATCTAGGCCACCTATCTTTGTTATATCGCGTATTTAATTCTTTCAGTTTTTCATATTCTTTGCTGCATAAACAAGCACACTTTTTGACAAAATTAACTGCACAAAAGGTTTGAGTGGCTGGAGCAATATGGGCAAATCATAATTATTAATAGTTACTGTCTCTGATACAGAGCAGAAACTGTTAATCATCTTTAACACAGTTTACCCCTATGCACATCAAAGAAGGAAAGCATTATCACCAAGATAATAACAAAGCTACATCAGAATTACAAAACGTGTTCATTTTTTATCTCATGCTGCATAGCATGATATAATATGCTATCACTATTGTTGGTCCCCCACAAGGCCAAAGTAGGAGTACATATCCAGATACCTAAAAGGCTAAAACATCCCCTAGAATTGAAGATCTCCAAGAACCTCAATTACAAAGACATTAGGTCCTCATATACAAGATATCTACATTTATAAGGGTTGTAGGCAATAAAGGTCCTGTTCTGTAACTTACTTGATCTGCTACGCAATTTGCTAAGATTTGCAGACGGTCCTCAAAGGCATCTATTTCACCACGAACATGCACCCGTAACAACAACCCAAGGGCATTCAAGTACACCTAATTGAAAAAATAATAATTAGGAATTAAGATACAAAAGAGCTGGGTCATTTCAAAAATTCTTGAAATATACCTCTGGACATGCAGCATCAGTTTTTTCCAACTCCTTCCAGATACAATGGTCATATACCTCTAGGATTCTTTGGATTGGAGAATTACCTTCTAGATAACAAAGAGCTACATGCCACCAATTGTGTGTGAGCCTGATTATTGCAACACTTCTTAGCATTTAAATATCAAGCTAGATAAAATTCAAAATAGTAATTAGCTCAATCCGCATACATAAAAGATGAACAAGTATCCCATGAAGATGAGCATGCTTCCATGAACTCTACTGCTTCTTTAAAATGGCACTCATACTGAAGAACATGGCACATCTGCATAAGAACACATGAATTACAACAATGAGTTAAGAACTTAAGCATGAGAAGCTACTTGTGACAGTTAACAGACAACTGATATGACATTTTAATATGTAAATTTTGATATATGTTTTGGATGGCTTGGGTCCACTCAGAACGTGGAAGTGGAACCATGGCCATATACAGGCTCTGTCTTTGTCACATTTATAACTTTTATCTTGCCAGGATTAATATTATATTATTTTAATTGTTAAAACGATAACCTAAAGATAAGCATAAGCTTAAGTGCAATTTTCTGAACTAAAACAGAATAATAACAACTCACAGCATGTTGCACCCAGCAGTCATGCTTGTTGATCTCATATCCCTTTGTTGCAGCTTTCTCAGCATCTGCCATTCGGCCAAGCTCCAATAAAGGGAAAGCAAGCAGACCATATATGTAATTTTCTTGTTGATTATAGGGTAACACCTGTTAGCAATTTGTTACAAGACAATCAAGAAAACATAAAAAGGATTCACACTAAAAGGTCCCACTAATTTCTTAAAATGCTCAAAACCCCAGACAATGTGAATTTCTAATACATATATCTTATGCCTTAGACTATTAACTTTCTTTGAAATTGCTCTACATATTCATGCAAGAATATCCTAGATAAAGAAAAGGCAAAAAAAATTAAGTGTCCATTTCATTCGGGGAATATATGAACTTCATATATCTTCTACACAGAAATGAACCTGTTGAACAAGATTCAATGACAGATCAGGTCGACCCATGTAGAAGCAGAGCACTTGGGCTCTTTTCAGAGAGGCCAGATCTTTAGGAAAACTTTTCAAGAGCTGCAAAACAAAATGAAATCTCATTAACTGGACAGAGCCTCTACGAAATAGTTAAACTTTACTCTACTGCATTTACAACTACCAGTGCCAAAGTCTGGTATATAAGAAATTTTCGCATGGACCATTCAATATCACTAATATACATGAACAAGGATAAATAAGCAATTAAAAACATTGTCAATTACAATTGTCAGCAAGATTATGCTTCATATTTTTTTTTTTGGGTACAACAGCGGGCCAAAGGCCCAGAGCAAGATTATGCTTCATTAATAAACAGTGAACATTTTCAATTCAGGATGGATACTTTTGTATTCCTGTTCATGTGATTGACCAAGATGGATCGTATCTGAGAAGATGCCTCCAAATCGTTAGGGTGGAAACAAAGAGTAACAGTGTAAAAAAATAGTAATAATAATATATAGTAAACTCTTTATATATCAAAATTGGCATTTGAACGGAATTTTTTTTTCTAGTTTGAGGCAGTTTCCGAAGCATTATACACATCAGTAGAATCAAACTCAACACAGGCAACTACATTTCTGGATCATCCGCTATGAATAACAGCATGGCTGACCAAATAGTCATTAAGAAACTGTAAAAATTGTAGAATAACTATAATTTAAAGTCTGAGAAGGGAATTATTCAGATATAGTAGGAAATTAAACCAAGTAAATAGAAATGCATATCAGGAAAGGAAAATCCCAATAAAGAGGCTGCGTAGTAGCCCACCTTAGAATGCAACTCAACAGCAACATCATCATCTCTGTTTTCAGAAATCAAAGAATTGACAGCATCAAAAACTGCTTTCTCATATGGGGTAGCATGTTCCTGTGCATAAAAAATTTCCCATTACGCCATAAAAGTAAATATCCAAGACAAATTAACAAAAGGGGTCAAAATCAAGGAAACTTACCAGCCGAGACTTGGCAGCTTGGAGATGAGAAGGAGATCTTGAAGGATCAGACGAGCAGAGGAAATGGGCAGCTAAAATGTTAGCCAGCACACAGTCGTTGTCATGTGCCGGCGCCTCTAATATCACGGACCTATCTCTCCCATAACTCAGCACCTTCATTCACTCACCCAAAGTCCCAAAACCCATTTCAGATTCTCACATACCAAAGGTGCAAAGCAAGAGAAAGAGAGAAATAAAGACTGAAAGAAAAGAAATGAGGATACCAAACCTGGTGATAGAAGGCGTTGATGGCAGATATGCATGCGTCTGAAGAGGTCCTCACCTCGTACCCCCACTTGTCAACTTTCACTCCTCCCTCCATATCCTAATTTCTAAGTCACCTCTTTCAATCAGTGCCTTGTTGTTGATATTCAGCACAGAAAACCCAGAAAGCCAGAAAGTAATTTAGTAAAACAACAGTGTTTATTTGCTTAAATCAGCGCGGGGACTCCAACAGAAACTGGTTTGTATTTTAATTTTCTGGTCTCTAATTTGGAACGAGTAAATGGCTAATATTAAAATGATACGAGCTACGAAGGTCTTTGTCAGATGTCCATTGCGTAGCTTGAAGGCAGCGCTGTCAATTGTCGCACTCAGTTTGGTGTGGCATCACAGCCTACTTGGCCTCGGCTTATTTATCCCTTGTGCGGTTCGACCAGGAACATTTCATATTTGGATCTGATACTATTCAATCCACTGAAATTATATTTTTGAAAAGGAGAAATTCTTTTGTAAACATGAGAAAAATTATTATTTTTGAATATAAGTTTGGTGATTTATCAACAATGCTACACCTACCACATTTTTATACTATCTTACGTGACAATCTATATGACATTAATACATTGGACACTAAAAAAACAAAAATAAAAATCTTAAAAATAAGAAAATACTCTGCTAGTACAATAATGACACGTAAAATGGTATAAAAACGTGATAGCATTATTGGTGATTTATGATTAGGAGATGGACAATGGCGAGTGTGTTTATCTTTATTAATAATATAGCAAATGTATTATAATTTTTGTACCACATGTGTATTATATTTTTAATAAAAATTAAACCTATTTTTATTGGTGGATCATGCCTCTAATAGATAAAAAATACAAATATATTAAGTGATCTCCCTAACTTCAACTTTTTTATCTTATACATGTGAATGCATTTTATTCTTTTTTAAGCTACAAATCGACAAGAATTGCAATTTTAGAGGCATAGTTAAAGAAAGAAATCAATTGTAAATTCTTGGATTTAATCCAAGTGGTGAGAGTGGGTGTACTAAAAGTTAGAAATAAGTTACATTTAAGATTGTTTATATCCAATGTAATTAAAAAAGAAAAAGAAATCAGTTGATGAATTGAGTGTGTAACTACTATTGCTCTATTCACAAATTTTATCCTACTAATATTTTGGACTATATGTTTCAATTCTCTCTAATCCAATTCCAGATTCTTTTTGGTGGTTTCTATGGAGGAAACTTCAACCATGGCATGTTTTGGACATGTTTGTTTCTTCTTCTTTTTTAGGCCGAGAGGACATGTTTGTTTCTTTGAAACACGAAATTGATGACAAACACTGGATCACCTCAAGTATAGGGCTTGGCCCATGTTTGTTTCTTAATGTGGCTGGGCCCATATGGTTTGTAGTTAGCTTCTTGTTTATAGGGCTTTGATAAAGCAATCAATCACTCTTTGAAATATCATAGTACACAATGTCGAGACGAGATGGTAAATAGTTTATTCAACCTCTAAAAAGCGAAGCAAGACACGTTTAATGAAAAACATAAAAATAAGAAAAAACAAAACCAAAAAGCAAGAAACATGCTGATAAGTATAACATAGGCGAATTGAAGGTAGCATGAGATTAGCAAACTTAATGGTAATTAAGTAAGTTATTACATCAAGATTGCAAATTTACTTGGGAGCAGCTCTTAGTCTGGCGGTGATAATCTTAGCAACCTCTGCAAGCTTGTCTGTCTCTGGCATAACATCTTTGACAGCAGCATGAGAACAAAAGTTATGAGCCCATTTGAGCAGCCCCGGAGTTTTTGTTTCGTCCAGAACTTTAATCCCATTCATCTTCTCTGTGACTCTGATCCACCCCAAGAAGCACCCAAATGCGATGTCAAGGTACCCAATCTGGTCTCCACCAAAGAAAGGCTTTCCTTTGCTGCATTTGTGGAAGGCTTCCTCCAACTGCACCAACCCATCCACCACTTGCTCAATCGCTGCCTTCCTTGCCTCCTCTTCTGAAGCACTCGCAATGCCTTTCAGTGACGGAAACCACTACACATACAATTTTTTGTGTTAATATCTTAAATTGCTTCATTTCACTTATATTTATTAAACTTTTCAACATAATCAGTAGATCCAGAACGTTATATTATCCTACAACTGTGATTTTATTTATAGTTTAATGGTTTATCCCCAGCCCCCAGGGCCCAGATACTCGACATGTCCCTTACATTATAATGGATATTCCAAACACATTAATAAAAGCACGCAATATATTAAGGAAATGAAGAAAAAGGCTGAATTAATTACCTTCTCATCAATATAGGCAGCCCAAAATCTTGTAACAGCGCGGTCATAAGGGTCGGAAGGGAGGATTGAAGGAGCAGAAGCCCAAACCTCATCAATGTATTCAACAATGATGAGAGACTCACAGATGGGTTTGTCACCATGAATGAGAACTGGGATTTTCTTGTGGACAGGGTTGGATTGGAGCAGAAGCTGGCTTTTCGTTCCAAATGTCTCTTCCAGAAACTCGTAGTCTACAGATTTGATGTTGAGGGCGATCCGAGCCCTCATCACATATGGGCTCGGCCACGCCCCAAGAACCTTCACGTCGCTCTTCGCCATGATTTGATTTGATTTGATTTTATGTGATCACACAAACTTTGGCACTCTGGGTTGCTTCACAGAGATCATACACAGGGGCTTATAAGTAATGCCTTGAAAGTGGCTGTGTGTGTGTGAGTGTGAGTTTGGTGTGAACGTAAAGACATTAGAGGTGCCGTACTGGTGGAGGTTTGAAGGGTAGGCAAAGAAAATTAATGTCGTATTTGGATGTTGTTTTCACAGTGAGCAGAGTTAATCATGGCCGTTCGATCGGTTATAGCATGCAATCGTCCTTATTGAGAATTGGGATTGGTCTGTTTTTACAGGAGGAGGAGGCGGGTGTATCGTGTGGCCAAAATTAGAGCACGTCTCATGACGGTTTGTGCATTCAAGTCTTGTGATCCGTGGCTACTCTGTATTCACTCGTTCCGGACGACTGACAACAACAAGTCAAGATTTTTATGAAAATGTAACGGGAATACTTTCTTACTCTAATAAATGAAAATTATTTTGCTCACCGGTGAGTGTTAAGCAAAATAGCACTCCTAATAAATAGGAACATAAGTACATAACCGATATATTTTTGCAAGGTTCAGAACATAATTAATGAGTTGGTCATAAGATCGAGTACCATTACTGTACGTTTTCACCTTATATTATGACTCAATATTTAATCATCAATCTTGAACATAACAAAAATCAATGGACATTTCATAAGTTGCAAAACAACTGCACCAGCCGGGAATCGAACCCGGGTCTGTACCGTGGCAGGGTACTATTCTACCACTAGACCACTGGTGCTGATGTTTCCATTGGCTCATTCTGACTAATATATATGTATATTTAAAAGGTGCAGGACGAGGGTGAGAGTCGGGTATTGTTTGTAAACTGGGCAGCATTACTCACATTGTTTGTAATTTTCTTAAATCTGATAAAACAATACAACTTCAAATTAGGAAGACCAAGCAATGTGCGTATGGTACATATTCTTGATTCTAAATCGCACGGCATATATAGTTCAATGTTGATCATTTTCTTAATGTATATACATGTCAGCATTATGCTTCCTTTTAAAACGATCCCTGAGCTCTAGACTATAAATTAGGTCGACCCAACTTTTGAATTGTGGCACTGGCATTATGGCATATAGAATCAATTGATTTGCGCATCAATTCTCCTATCAAACAATAACTTATACAATTTGCTTAATTAATTAGCTGATGTATGCGAAATTTGGCTTTGTGACTACATATTTTATATCTTTACAACTACTTGCCCGTAACTTTTTCTGAGTGTCCTCAGCATAATTAATTAAGGTGCATGGTATAATGGTTATGGTAGAAGATAAGAGTCTCTTGCTTCTATCATTCTGTTCTGAGAAGATGTTTGGTTTTATGAGCTTCGTGTTTGCTCACGTCCTGCTCCTTCCTCACCCTTCTTCTTCACTTCCTTTATGCACCGACTTAAGTATCTCTCTGTCCTTCACACACACACAGACACATACTTTTTTTTTGAATTTTGAATTTTGTTTAACTTCAATGTGTTCATTTATGGATTATATATACTACCCATTTTATAAAACTCTATCATCTGTCTGGTTGTTTTGGTTTCAGGAGCACCTGTTGTCTCAAAGACTGCTCATACAACTTTCTGTCCTCATCACCATGGGAATAAGGTCTGCTGCGACTCAGCCAAAGATTTTCAGTTGCACAAGCAGTTTGAAGCGATGAACATCTCTGATTCTGCCTGTGCTTCTTTAATGAAATCAATTCTCTGCACGGTAAGAGCTTGTCAACCTGGCCAACTATAAAGACATAGCTTCCTGCAAGTACATTACACATATGATAGATGAAAATAGTTTTGGACACTCAATTAATGCTCTGGATTTCTAATAGGTGTGTGATCAGTTCTCAGCAGAGCTCTTTAAGGTCGAATTCGGGCCTCGCTCAGTCCCTCTTCTTTGCAATTCTGCTGCACAAGTAAACTCAGCGCTAGATAAGTCAGCAAATAGCTTTTGTTCAAATTTATGGGACACATGCCAAAATGTGCCTATATTGAACTCCCCCTTTGTCCCTTCACAACATGTTAGAGGTGGGGTATCAGTTGATTCCACTTCTTCCAAACTAAACCAGCTCTGGCAGTCAAAAAGGGTCTTCTGTGATGCATTTGGTGCTTCTTCTGATGATGGGTCAATGTGTTTTGATGGTCAACCAGTTTCACCAAACAGAGGTGGAAATTTAGTCCTTCCAAAGGGTTTGTGCCTTGAGAAAATTGGCAATGGATCATACCTCAATATGGCTGCTCATCCTGACAGGTCTAACCGTGCCTTCTTCTCTGAACAGTCTGGCAAAATTTGGCTGGCCACTGTTCCCCAACAAGGTTCAGGAGGAACTTTAGAAATTGATCAGTCCAGACCCTTTATAGATTTGACTGATGAAGTTTATTTTGAGAATAGCTTTGGGTTGATGGGTATGGCTTTTCATCCTAACTTTTCCCAAAATGGTCGCTTCTTTGCTTCATTCAACTGTGATAAGGCCAAAACACCAAGATGTTCTGGAAGGTGTGCTTGTTACTCGGATGTGAACTGTGATCCTTCACTGCAGGGTTCTGAGAATGGAATTCAGCCATGCCGGTTTCACAAGGTTATTGCAGAGTTCTGTGTCAATGGAACAGCATCAGAACCTTCCTCGGTAGAAGTCTAGGTCATCTCATATTGTTTAATTCTAGTTGCTGCTGACTGGGGTTCTCACTGAATTAATTATCTTGATTCTGTTCCAGGCAAAAAGTGCCAAACCAATAGAAGCGAGAAGGATTTTCACACTGGGGCTTCCACTTCCATTCAATCATGGAGGCCAGATTCTATTTGGACCTACAGACGGATATTTATATGTTATGTTAGGAGATGGTGGGAAAGAAGGTGATCCTTACAATTTTGCTCAAAACAAGAAATCCTTGCTCGGAAAAATTTTGAGGATTGACATTAATAACATACCAAGTCAGTAAATGAAAACCTTTATGTGTAACTTGTTCTATCATTTTTATTTATTTATTTATCATTGAGGTTTAATCTACAACATTCTATCTATGTAGTTCTGAATGCATAGTGTACTTGATTTTCTATGAATGCTATATATTTTGTAGTAAAACTAAATGTTACTTTGTTGTCGTTGTGTAATTACAGGTGCAGAAGATGTAGCTGACTTTGGTCTATGGGGAAACTACTCTGTTCCTCAAGACAATCCATATTCTGAAGACAAGGAATTGCTGCCTGAAATTTGGGCTTTGGGATTAAGAAATCCATGGCGTTGTAGCTTTGATTCAGAAAGACCTATGTACTTCATCTGTGCAGATACAGGGCAGGTTGTCTATTTTTAATTAATTAATTTATTTTAATGAATGTATTGAAGCTGGTTAACTTGTTTGTTTAATGCTTAATAATGACCATGTAATCCAATAGGATCATTACGAAGAAGTGAATATGATCAACAAGGGGGGAAACTATGGATGGAGTGTATATGAAGGCCCCTTTCTTTATAACCCTAAGCAGTCTCCTGGTGGTAACAATTCTGCAGACTCCATTAACCCAATCTTCCCTGTACTAGGATACAACCACTCAGATGTCATGAGTGATAATAATCTGGGATCTGCTGCAATATGTGGTGGGTATATCTATCGCTCTAAGACGGATCCATGCATGTTTGGAAGGTAAACAAACACTCTTTCTTAAGTGAAATATTTTCTTGTCAGACAGTCTGATATGTTATATGTATTAGACAAAATTCGACGTGATTGCTTATTGTTATTGTATTTTCAGTTACTTGTATGCAGATCTATATGGTAGCTCTATATGGGCAGCTGCCGAAATGCCAAGGGAAAGCGGGAACTTTACTTCTACTGCAATGCCCTTCAGTTGTGCTCATGACTCTCCATTCCATTGCAACTCTGTACCAGGAAGTCATCAACCAGATTTGGGTTACATATATTCGTTTGGGGAGGATAATGGAAAAGACATTTTTCTTTTAGCTAGTAGTGGTGTATACAGAGTCGTTGCCCCAAGTCGCTGCAACTACACCTGCTCAAAGGAAAATGCGATGCCTATTTTGAGCTCTCCTCCTCCCTCTTCTTCATATAAGAACCATTTAATTGATTCGCATCATCAGTTGGTTCTTTTTCTCTTCACGTTTTTGCCTTTTCTGATTTTTATGCGACTCTAATTTTGCACACACTAAAATGTAATTGGCAGAGGAAAAATAAATAAATTACAGCCAAGAAAAGTATTTAGATGCGCACGAAGTGGAATATGGCACTCTCTTCATTACTACAAAAAATGAATTTTTTTCTCTTGATTTGTTTGTTTTTCTTTGGAAGCATACATAAGCAACAGAACCATCTTCAGTTGGTTCACAATAATGTCCCATTTAATTAGGTCAAATAAGTATCATTATTCCCACTGATCGGCTCTTGGTCTTAAGTTGGCCCTTGAAGCAGTTGTATAGCGATTAACCCTGGTAGTGCCCAAAAATCAGCTTCAGTTTTTTCTTTGTTCAATTTCTGGGATGCACGGCCCCTCCATCTTCTCTGCTTTTCACCCAACTTCAACTATACCAAGACTGCACCCAGTCAAACAGAAGAGCACCGACATAACATTATTAATCCTCGTACAAACATCTTTCATGCCAAATCTTGTAAAGAATAGAAATTAGACACATAAACAAGAGATCGAACTCAGGCCTAAAGCATAAAGAGATCCAACAGTATAGGGGAGGATTGGAACTTGGGGTACCTTTTTATCAATTCGTGAAGTGATGAAAATCAAACAAGTAAACCTTTGAACAACATGACCATCTTGAAGTTGCTCGGATCTGTTTATGGAACATGCAGTTCTTATGGGCGCAGCTTCATCTATCTTTCGTTCCATATCAAATGATGATAGCCAGTTATCGTGCATATGTTCATCCCCTGAGTAACAAAGAGGGCTATATCTAATCACCTGGGTAGTTTAGATTCATTCAAGAGAGAGGAGGGAATCTAGAAATGATACTATTAAGAACTACATCATTTTGGAAAAACTGTACAATAGCCTTGTATCATGCTAAATGCAAGCAAGTGGAGAAAAATTACCATGATTTCGAGTCATAGCACTGCAGATGCTTATTTGACACCAACCAAAACTGACAATTTCTGTCCAAAATAGTCCCATAAAAGCATCACAGAAAACATTCAGCTATGTATCTTCATTCTTGGCCTTGTCTACAAGGCAATTCTCTATTACTTCATCACAAAGCTCAAGAGTAGTTTCCATGTTCCCCTCTTCATAGTTCAAATCAACAAAAATGCTGTATATTTCTGTATTTGCAACCAAACCTCGTCTCCTCATCTCTTCAAAGAGTTCCCTTGCCTCCACAAATTTCCTTCTCTTGAAAAAACCCTTAATAAGTGCAATGTAAGAACTAGCTGTGAGAATAAATCCCTTCCCTGCCATTTCTTTGTGCAAAAACCATGCCTCTTTCATATTTCTTGCTTTACAATGCCCTTTTATTAAAATGTTATAGGTGTTGCTATCAGGCATCACCCCACTAGCACACATGCCCCTGTAAATCTCAGTCGTAGCACGCATATTATTTCTAATGCAGTACTGCTTCATGAGAGAATTGTAGGTGGTGGCATTAGGCGCTATGCCCTTCTCCAACATCCATTTAAGTAGCCTCTCACCTTCTTCCAACATTTCAAACATACAAAATCCATTCATCAGCACATTAAATGTAACAACTGTAGGTTGAAGCCCTTTATCCAGCATCTCACGTAAGAAATTGTGAGCCTTAGCCATCTCCCTTGTCTTACAATATGCATCCATGAGAGTGGTATAAGTAAAAGTATCAGGATGGGGCCCTGCAACCTCCATTTGTTCCGTCAATTTTTCTGCTTGTGCTATGTTTCCTGATTTACAAAGACCATTAACAATTGAATTGTAAGTGCAGACATTAAGTTGAAGACCCTTCCTACACACCTCTTGAAGAAGCTCGTTTGCTATGTCTACCTCCCCTCGTTTACAAAGGCCATCAGCCAGTGCTGTGTAAGTGACAACATTTGGGCTAAGCCCCATATGAACCATTTGGTTGTGAAGAGAGAAGGCCTCTTTCATCTGACCTGCTTTGCAATAACCATCAATAAGTGCTGTATAAGTAACTTCATCTGGTTCCAGCCCTCTGCTAACCATTTCATGGAAGAGCTTAAATGCTTCTGCCATCTTCCCTGTTTGACAAAATCCATGAATAATTGCAGTATATGTTATATAATCAGGGATAACTTTCCTAGCCCGCATTTCATCAAACAGTCGACATGCAGCCGGAACATTCCCCAACTTACAGAAGCCATCAATTAGAGTTGTGTAGACCACATTATCAGGAAGTACTCCCAGAGCCATCATCTCCCTCAATGTCACTTCTGCTTCAAGTAGCTTACCAGTCTTACACAGAAGAAGTATTATGCTGTTATAGGTATAGGAATTTGGCTTCAATCCTTTTATTTTCATTTCTTCTATGAGCTTCAACACTTTCTGTAGTTCTCCAACATAACAATATCTGCTAATTACAGTAGTATAACTTACAACATCAGGCATACAGCCCCTCAACTCCATTTGCAGGAGTAAATGGTGGGCTTCTTTTATCTTTCCTAATCGACAAAGAGAATGAATGATGATATTAAACGATGTGGTGTTCAAATGAACACCCACTTCAGGATATTCATTGAAAAACTTTATTGCTATCTCAATCCCATCAAAGGTGCTTGATAGACGAGTAAGAAATAAATTACAAGAATCAACAGAGAGAACCAACCCATAACTCAACAATTTATCAAAAAGTTTTCTTGCTTCATTGAGTCTCCCTGTTTCGACTAGGACCTGGAAGAAAACATCAAACACATGGGGTTCTAAACCCCAGTCCTTATAAGTGTATATCAACCGCTCAGCAAAGTGAGTGAATGAAAGACTAACATTTAAATTGGGTTTTGCCCAAAAATCATGAATAAGAGCATGAACCATTTTCAGATCCTTTGCTGCTGCGGAAATTTGTACAACAATGCAACGGGCCTCTAGTGTTGGGTCCCTACGTAGGCATGCCCAATCAAAGAAATCCAAAACTAGTTTATAGTCATTCTTAATATTCATGAGAACCCAAATTAGATGGTCAGACCTGAACTTAGGTTCATAAGGCTTCAGAGTGTGACGCAAGGACTCAGAGCAGCGTAACTTTATTGTGGTGGAGATGCGATGGACAAATTCAGCATCTTTGATGGTCGGTCTCTTGGGAGAATAATCAGGAAAAGGCCTTGTATTTGTTGAGCCTGAAGAGAGTCCATCACTTAAACTCCTAAAGAAGAATAGTGAACAATTTAGAGCAAGATTTACACAGGGACGATGAGAGAAGATCTGAAAATAATAGACTGGGAAGATGGTGCGCTTCTTCATATCTGTTAGAGGAACCCATCAAAATAAATTTTGGGGACCCCTGTCCGGTGATGATGCAGCTCTCCTCCATTTAGAAGAACCAAAGCAAAGAGGATTCTTCATCACATTACCTGTAAAGTAACAATTAATCAAACTCAATGCACACACAAACGTAAAATCAAATATAGTGCATATACATCATAGAAGACGTATCATAAACAACTTTCTTCCAATTCAACATAAGCGTTGAAATATAAATATGCACGAATATGGTTTATAAATGAACTTCTTCTAATACTACAGAATTTTATTATAAATGCAGATAGTAGCATACTTTCAACGGCAACCTAGCAAGATGTATTTGACTAATGGACCAATTTTGATTGCAAAACCTCTAAAAACCTTTTAGATTCAATAGTTCATCATACTGGACTAGTCACTAGCTAGTTATTGCTATGTAAGTATGCTACTATCTACATTGATTCAAAACCTATAAAAAGTTTAAATTCAATATTTACTCGCCCGCACTCTGTCACTCACTGAATCAGACAAAAACTGTATCAGGCATTCTATCAAACACTAGATGAGCAATAAGAAAAAATTTTAAAAATTGAAAACAAAAACCCAATGTGACCCAATAATTTATAAGCTATAAGATAACACCATAACTATTACCCAACGGTGAAAAGCTCAAAAGCTTCGAACTTCCCAATACCTGTCTCAGGAGGACGGTTGTAGGACATCGATATCCATTTAGTCTCCGGTAAATGCTTTAGTGAGAGATTATTGAAATAGTGAACAATGGTATTTGGGCCTTTTATAGCTGGGCTAACCAAATTACATCGATTAAGCTGTTAAGTACTAGAGGACTCTGGGCCAGGCCCGCTCCTTCCCCCTAATAGAAGAAGAGACGAGAGTGGGGAGCCTATTTGGCATTTACATGTTTAAATTACATAGTTTTAGCAACTGATATTTACATTTGTCAATGGAAAACAATTTTGATTAGTTTTAACATTTGGGTTAGATATGATTTGAATATATTTGGATACCCTACCACTAGCTACCAAGAATTATGTCCCGGAATCACTTGTACATTAAAGTTCGTTATGAACAAATAATGCTGATGATGATGATGATGATGATATAAACAAATGGGAAAATGTTCAATAATGAATGCCGCATTAATTTTTCAATCCAGTACTTCATTCCAACATTATGCTTTTGATCCTTTTCTTTTCTTTGAGCTGGGCTGAAGTGGTGGGTACGTATATCACTCATTTCTTAATCATAAAGTTGAGTTTATACAATTAAATGACTATTGAAACAAAGAAAAGCTGCGGCTATGCTTGTTTTGGGGATGAAAGGGTAGGCATAGGGATCTCAAAACAAAGAAAATTCATTAAATTAAGCTCATCACTATCACCAAAAGACTAGAATATATTTTGATTTAGGTCCTTCCATTACCATGCTTAATTTTATTTACTGGGTCGAACTATAATCTTGGAGTTATAAACCCCAAATTTGTCCGTCGAAAAATGTAGAGGATGTCTCTCAATATCATCATTCTACTTAATTCCTGCCTCAGTCCATATACATTAATATAGATCGGATGATATATTTGTAGTGAATTACATTGCACATTGAAGATCATTAGATTCATTACCATCCAACGTGACTTCTGTTTGATCCATCGCCATTTCGAAACTGGGGTCATAACCCATGCATGTGATCTATATATAGATTCATGTATTAGATTAGTAGTTAATTATTATTCATTGTACCAAAAAAATATATATATATATATATTATTTCAAGGCCTTGACTTAAAAATTAGAGTGAGATCTCCTGATCAGTCTTAAAATATTGGACGAGATCGATATCTAGATACGTGCATATAATTTTCATGTATGAGTATGTACAATGTAAGACATCCAGTGGCTTAGGCGCGCGCATCGAGGATATATCATATATGCATGAATGGACAACATATATGCCAGGCACTTCAGTTGGCAAAAAGTGAAAAATTGTACAGTTTGATGATTCACATTTCACGCTGTGTGAAACTGGTTCACTACTTGGGAATTGAAATTACATATATAAATTAATTAATTAGTATATAGAAAGAAAGTTATATATATATATATATATGTTGGATCCAAAAATCTCCGAAGAAGAATTGTTTGGCCAGCAGGTGAATTGTTGACTCTAAAATCGAACTTTGGAACTTGAATTGAATCTCCGAATGCTTTGAACCAGAGGTGGTGTACCTGCAAAAGATACTCTAACGCTCAAGTCAGTGTTTTTCTTAGCTTTGGTTTGTTCAATAAAATTTGATTTCGTACCTGGCTAGGTGGCCAAGCTTCAACTTTTATAGACGTCGTTTTGTTGTGGCTCAAACTCATGGAATGAGGCGAAAGTTACTCAATCCACGTAAATTTCACCCCGATTATTGCACTAAGTAACTTTCACCCCACGCATAAGCTAACTATCCTTTAGTCACATGATTCATTTGACGTTTTTTTCCTTATCCCTTGGACCTTAATAGTTGGGTTGCGAATTCTTAGCCCGTCTCTAGTAGGTTGGGCTTTTCCCTTGGGCTACTAATTAATTTCTTCCACAATATATATATATATATATATAGAAAGAGAGAGCATCTAATAATAGGGAAAAGCTAGCAAAGCATAGACATGAAAAGCTAACCAGCAACAGGCAGCCAAACACCGAAAGTGGGGGGATGATGATGATGCAGTGAAACAAAACTACATATATACTCCTTGGTCCTCCCTCTCAAATTCACAATTTTCACTACATCGGCCACTTGATATAATATATATACCAATAGTTCCAATACACATACACGCCAAGGCCTCACTTCTCACACCCCACTCACTTTATTTCTCCTTGTACACCCACACAAGACACAACAACAATGAAGCTCATCTTTATGATCTTCCTTTTGCTACCCTCCTTAATCTCCTCCCAAACCTGCCAAACCTCCTGCGGCAAACTCCCCCTCAAATTCCCATTCGGCAGTGACCCAGGCTGTGGTGACCCGCGCTTCAACCAACACGTGTCATGCACCCAAGACAACCAGCTCACCTTCACCACCCACACCGGATCCTACCCCATCACCAACATCGACTACGCCAACCACGTCCTCTACATCTCCGACCCCTCCATGTCCACCTGCTCCTGCACTCAACCCTCCAAAGGCTTCGGCCTCGACTGGGACGCCCCCTTCACCTTCCAAGATGACACCGTATTCGCCTTACTCGACTGCGCCACCTCATCCAATTCAACCACCTCCAACTCCAAACTCTCTCTCTGCGACACCCAAGGCGGTACACCCATTTGCAGCTTTTTGTACTCCTGCAGGGCCATCAGCACCATCAACCTCCCGATAGCCACGTGTTGCGTTTACACGCCGGTGGATCTCGGGCCGTCGTTTGAGATGGACTTGCAGAAACTGCAGTGCAGCTCTTATTCTGGGTTTTACAGCTTTAATGGCCGTGAAGCTGACCCCAATAGTTGGAAGTATGGGATTGCGCTCAAGTATAAGTTCAGTGTGAACAATGATTATCCGACTTACTGTGCCAATTGTGAGAGGAGTAATGGGATTTGTGGCTACTTCGGATCTTACAATTCGTTTATCTGTAATTGTCCAAATGGCTTGAACACCACCAATGATTGTTACTTTGGATCGTCTTATAATTATGGTTCAAGGCTTCAATCGTGGAACACTGGTATATATATATATTTTATTTTTTTTCCTTTTTATTTATGTATTTGATTACTGAAATTCAGTGTACTCTGTTTTTGTTTTGTTGCAGGGACTTGGTTAATCTATTGTTTGGCATGGCTATTGGTTTGGGTCTTGTAGATTGTGAAATTCAATATTGGATGGAATTAACGTTCAAATCAAATGCAATGCTGAGGTCGGACCCTTTTCTCTTTTTAATAGTAATAAATGTATTGAGATTTCTCCATGTTGTTTGTGGGGTAGTTAATTAATTCGTTTAGGGTACAAATAGTATTTATCCCAACAAAAAGCTTACCCCGGCACCTCGAAGTCGTTTTGCATGTTACGTGGTTACACGCAATAATTTTTCGAAAAAGAAAAGTTTGAACTTTAACTAAGCATTGTATGTATTATCTCTCTAATAAAATGATTATGTGACAGAGATAATATATGCAAAATAATTAGTTGAGATGATACTAATATTTTCATCTCATGTACATCAAGCTTACAACTAAATATCGAGAAACATCCAGCAGATCAGGCCAATTTGATGTAGACATGTAGCTAGGTTTTGTGTGCGGTGAATTGATATGAATTTCGTATAACTTTAAGCTTAGCCCACAAGGATAACGTATAAAAAAAGAAGATTTCGGAATAGGGTTCCTTCTTTCTAGGCTTCTAGCTCCATCACCACTAAGAAAGAATCGCCTTTCATTGTAAAGGTTCTTTCTTTTTCATGGCTTTATAAGCTCTGGAATACAATATAAAAGGCTCATGATCATCTCTAAGCACTCTAAAAGGGGCACAACAGTAACTCGATCAAGACCTAAAGAAGGTCCTTGGTAACTTGCAGCACACTAAACAAAGTTACAAGCTTCCTTTCTTTTCGAAAATATAGGATTTTATTGGAAATAATTTCATTCAAAAGCTAAACCAAGCAGAGGGATCAAGTGCACCAGTTTCAAAACAGCATAAGTAGCCACTCAATGGGCAGCCTTTTTGAGTTTCGAGTAATGGAACCAATAAAAATATTTTCACCCACTCACGTGGAAGTTTTTCTATTAGAGGTGAGATCGTGTGTAGGACTATTAAAAAAATAGTCTACAAAATGGTCCCCAAACTGATTTGTTGAGATGGTTAGAAGGTGTCTACACAATTTTCTACCAATTACTGTATTCTTCCATCTCATATTTAATATTTGTCGTGGTGAGGGGATTTATTCCCAACAGTTAGAAGGTGTCTACACAATTTTCTACCAATTACCCGATAAAAAAAGATACTTGACAGGATTAATTATTTGAATTGCCCTGAGTTTTCAATGTTCATAAGCAAGTTCAATCCCAATAAACCCTTGTACAAGTTTATGTTGCAGTCCTCTGTTCTAATCTACTTTATCACGTAAAGGATGTATGTACTTGATATTTTGCAAGCGCCTGAAGTTTCATTTTCATCATCTAAATTCTACGAGGGTTTAAATCAAAAACCTTTTTTCATTGTTCTTCTATGGCTCCCTCTAGATTACAAACAAGGACAGGCAAATGTTTATAATTAGCCACCTTGTCCTTGTAGCATCTTTAAGATCATAAATTAGGTAAACGAGGGAACAAGAAAGCAAAATAGGTGAAAAACTATGACTGCAAAACTTGCTCCTATGTGACCGAATATTTACAGAAATATACTATAGCTGCAAAACTTGTTTCTGTGTATTCTTTCCCAGATCCTCTATATTGTAAGGGAAAAAAAAAATCTTTGGTATTGCAATCATGGTCATCTCATATTGCAGCACTGGGGTTTCCCCTGTTGTTGCAATTTGCCCCACAAGCATACCATCTGCCTCGGAGATTGGTAATGTGCAGTGTAATAGTCTTCAACGCACCCAAATTGGCAGAACTTCCAGCTGTGCACATACTCCACTGGTGTAGAATTGTTGAACTTCTCCACCCACATTCCCATGCTCACATCTTCCATCTTGAACAACTACACCATATGAGCATTAATTTAATGAGAATACAACAAAGCCATGACCTTCAAGTGTCCAGTAAATAACATATAACAATAAATGAGAATGGACAGACGCGCACACACTGAAACAAAGTATTTTTGTCACATACTCGCAACTTTTGCTTTTCAAACTCAGATACTATGAACTTTGCTATGTCAGAGGAGATAACGTATCCTGGACCATTTGCATAGGGTGGATAATCTTCTTCTGGCCATTCCTGTAGCTCACCAAGGAAGAATGATGAGAGGTTTTTCATGACACAATGAATGAATGTGATCAACAAATTTATAGTGTTAAACAACCAATTTTTAGGCGCACAATCAAAGATAATGTTCTATGCAATGAGCCAATGCCAATTAGGTAGATAAGAAATGCAAGTGAAACATTCACCGAGAAAACTAGAGCTTGATAAGAACATTTGACTGTCAGATTTCTTAAAAAATCAGGTAGCTAATTCTCAGAATTAATAGTAGTTCCTCCATCTCCTTTTTTTATTCAAGTAAAGTTCCTCCATCTCCTGATTGCTACAAAAACACATCATCTCTGAACATTTACTCTAAACCAAAGCATCAACACTCAACTGAGGGGCATAGCAAAAGAAATTTATAACAAGACATTCTAACTTGTAGCACAAGATCACTTTAAGCAATACAATTGAGATTCTCTGTTTTATACAACTTGAGAGGACTAGAATTGCTTAATGAGTGGAGAAGAGCAGAAGAATTCATACCTCATATGTCACTGCCCATTTACCATGACGAAGAGGCTTGTGGTGGTAGTTCATATTTCCAATATAAAGGCTTCTATATTCATAGGCTTTCCGCACTTCCTTGAGCACAGCATCCACCCTGACAAATGTGTCATCGTCGCACTTCATGATATACTTTGCAGGCACTGTGCGAACCTGTAAAGAACCACATACAATTGACATTAAGTATTTTTCATAGGGGAAGAATAAATAGCCAAGTAGAAGTCTTGTCATAAAACCTACCCCATATTCGCAAATTGCAATAGTCTTCAATACTACAAGATCATAGTTATCCATATAAGGAACTATAACAATGTCACCAAAATATTCCACTTCTTTCATTAGCTCCACATTTACTTCCTTTCTCCCATTCTGCCAAAATATAATTCCAAAAGCTGTAACATTTTTGACATAGATTTGTAAAGAATGGCATTTATCATTACACAATGCATGCCTTCTACTTCCACCCTTACCAGTGCTACGAAAAAACGAGCCACAACACGTGAAGATTTGATTAAATTATGCTGCATCCAAGACTTCCTCACAGCCATCCGCTCTGCAAAATGGTTTCCGGCAGACAGAATGCCAATGAACAGCTCCACATGCCCATAGGGAAGGGCTGGGGCTTTCCATTTGGTAACCATCTCAAGATGCATCTGTGGTGCAAAACTAGGATGTGATGTGGGTAAGGAAGCAGCAAGTACAGAGTGCACATCAATGTCTCCATTTACAGATAGTCCCGTAGCATCCTCAAGAACAAATCCCTGTCAACAGTGTAAAAAAATTGTAAGATACCCTGCATTCATCATAATGTAGAGCAATATCACAAGGGTGCTCACCGTGCGATAAGGGAAAGAGGTGACATGCCTACCATCAACATTGATATGGTAACCTTCCAAACCAGCACTCAAGGTAAGAACAAATAATTTTCCCTCTGCAAAAGGGTACGGCCAGTCAATGGTCACCTTCTTTGTTCGTCCTATCAGCCTGTTCAACCACCATGTGGCCTTTGATTCTTCTGAGTGATCGTCATCATCACGAATCCACTTCTCACATTTCACCTGTCCATCAACTTCATAAAATTAAAGAATCAGCAAAGGCGTGTATTGTCCCTCCCCGAAGTTATGGCATTAAAGAGGGGGAGATGAACTATATATGCATCCAAAACTTTTCACAGAAGTGAATACAAAGTCTTCAAAGCTTGCTTCCAAAAATGAATTGCAAATAATTTGAAAGAAAAACAGACTACAGCATCAGGAGACACAATTGCAATCCCTCAACTACGAATTTTCACTAAGGCACTAGAAAAACTGACTTCACCTTGGACTTATTTTTTAATTTTCATCTGAAAAGAAAGCAAAAAAGTAAACATAGATATGCCCTGAAACACTTGACTCAATTTAGCTTGGCACAGCTATGCAATATACTGCTCGCCTACCAAGACCAAAATATTATTTATATGCTTATTACCAAAAGTCATAAAAGAAAAAAATTACATTGTAGTCACCTACCAGTTTCTTCATCGGCCCGAGATTTCCACCCCTCGCACCGAAGAGCGGACCCCCATTGCATCCGATAACATGTGTTCTGCTCAATCACTGGTTTCCCACTCCAATCCCCCTTCAACCTCGGATTGAAATGCAATATCCTCGGCGGGTCCTCCCCGTCCACATTCTTCAAACCCTGCAATTCCATCATAAACTGCGAAACCATCACTGCGTCGTCTCCCTCCTTCAAAATCGATATCTTGGGATCATATTCCGAGTGCGCCCACCGCGGCGTAGCCACCACCGTTATATGGGACCACAGCGTCAGCCCGCACGGAAGAACCAGAACCCGGTTCCGGGACTCGAAGTCGGACCCATTTACCAAAAACGAGTGTGGGCACGGCTCGGACCGGTTCTCGGGCTTCTTCTTCAGATCAAACTCAACTTTCCCGGACTCAAGCTCAGTCCAGAGCTTCTTCCCCACCGTCCAAGCACTCCTGGCAGCCTTGTGAAGTTCAGAGACTTCGTTCTTACTGACATTGCCGTCAAACAGAGCGTCCTTGAAGACCAAGCCCGAGACTTTTTTGAACTCTCGCATTCGCCTCTTGGGGGTCCGATACGGCGACCCTTGAGAATCCCAAAGAGGGTCCTTTGTGGGCCTACTGGGGGCGTCTTTCTCGCCCAGCTCCTCTTCGCTTTCAAGCACGAACGTTCTGGGCAATGAGTCGCTGAGTAGCTCGAATGGACCGTCGCCGGAACCCGACGACGCGAGCCCGTCTTTAAACATATGAGGGATTTCGAAGCTCATGACCAGCAAGTAAACGAACACTGAACCCATCAAAATTTGAAGCAATCTGAGTCTGAGTCGACTCGGAGGCAGTAATGAGTCGAACTTGCCTCGCTTCATTGTCCAATGCCCCTCAAAATACCAGCTTCTTAAAGACAAAGATCAATGAATCTCAATGGGTTTCTACTGGTTTCTTCGTTACTCTGGTTCTTGTAACCCTAATCCTAGATTTGAGAAGAAATTGGGAAAGAGGGTTTAACTCAGAGACAGAGAAAGAGCTTTTCAGAATCTCTTAAATGTATAATTTTATAATATGGTGTGTTCGAAGAACAAAAAGGGAAAGAAAGAGAACTTTGCTTAGAGTCTTTAGACTTTAGTTTTGGTGCATTTGACGCGTTTGAATATTTTTTGCCATACTTGGCCAAAAAAAAAAAAGAATATTTTTTTGCCATAAAAGGAAAGTAACTATTATTTACTCTTTAGAAGTTTAGATTACAAACTCCATTGCTCCTGAACGTTTTCTTGGCTTGAGTTGGTAGAAGAAAGGGCAAACTCGAGTTGAAACGGCGCCGAATTAGCGAACTAACTTCCAAAATAAGTCCAATAGGACCAAGACGGTGTCGGCTTAACATGTCGGTGATTAGTTGATTATTAATTTTATTCCTTAAAATTTTCTTATAAAGAAATAAATAATATATGTCTCATGAGGTGGGCATTGGGGGTGCGCAGCACATATTCTTCACCTTCTGGCTTCTGTTGTGGACCTCATGGTCAACATTTCATTCTTTTTTCAAATGCGTTTGGATTAGTTTAAAAACTTAATTTTTAAACCTTTTTTTTCTAACAAAAAATATAAAGTGAAACTTTAATAGGTTAATTGACTTTAAATACTAAATTTCAATAATTTTTTAGTTTAGGTACCAAAATTTAATAGCATTTTAGATTAGATACTAGTTGAAAAGTCAAACATAATAATATAGTAAATGGTACTATAATTCACAAATATTACATCATACGCCAGTATAAGAATATATATATTACATCTATACTATTACATTAATTTATAATATATTGTATTAAAACTATAAAAAAATCAATCCAATCACATCTTAACTGTGGCTATGTTACAATTTACAATTTAGTTGTGATTGTCTTGGTAAGTTGAAAAAGACAACTCCCACCACTATACTAAGTATTATTTTGAGTAAAAGTATTGTTTGACCTCTAT